>JAKOGI010002468.1:0-7500 GCA_029747015.1 Carnegiea gigantea
TGTGTGTGTGTGTGTGTGTGTGTGTGTGTGTGTGTGTGTATGTACTATGTACATATATATCTACATATATTTATATATATATATGTGTGTGTGTGTGTGTGTGTGTGTGTGTGTGTGTGTGCATATGCGTGTGTGTTCTTATGTTGCATAGGCATGCGTGCGTATGTGAGTGTGTGTGTGAGACCGAGAGTTTTGTCGTACTTGCTTAATGAATGTTATGCCTGTTGGGTTAGAAAATTTTATTTTAGTACCCGCCAACCTACAACTGCCATATTGCCCAAGTTATCAATCTATCCAACTTCAGAAACCCAAAAATAAATTGTCTAAAGTTGTATAACTTGAATGGCCTTCGATTTTTTTTGAATGTCCAACCAAAGCGATTCCCAAATACGATCAGATTGTTGAACCCTGGTAATAGTTCCTGCTTCTTCTTCCTGCTTCTTCTTCCTCCTTCACGCATGACCCCGTGTTCCTGCTTCTTCTTCCTCCTTCACGCATGAGCCCGACACCCCTTCTCTCTGCTCGTTCTTCTGCTTCCTTCACCATTCGCAGACCTCAAGCTCCACACCTGCCTTCTCTTCTCTGTTCCTCGTTGCCGCGCCGCGCATTAGGCTTGACCGGACCCCAGGCGACGCCCGCCAGGTGCCGGCGTCTCCCCCTACGCATGGCCGAGCCCATTTCAGTGCAGAACCGACCAAACACCCGGTGGATTTCGCGCATGCATGTGAGAATTCGAGCAACCATACCTCTATAAATTGAATCCTTGCTTGAATTCCCTTCAATTCGTGCTAATTGTGCCTAAATACTTCAGAAATTGTGAGTTATGGTTTTGGGTTTGGTGGTGGTCGAACCTTGTGTGAGAGGCAAAGCTAAATCTGAGCTTTGGGTGTTCAAATTTAGCTTCAATCCAGTCAGTTTGCACGCATATAGCTTGGATTGGAGGTGGGTAAATCCTTAATCCCTCCTATTTTATGGATTTCGAATAATAACTATACGAATCAGTTTACTGAATTGGTAGATTGGATTGTTGTTGTATGAATTCGATTGTATGTGTGGACAAACCTTGAGATTCCCCAATTTACAACTGCCCTTAATATTAGTGCGAATTCGTATGTAGTATTCAGATTTTAGGCCTCGAAAATGGGTTTCGATTTCAAACATAGTTTGAATTAAACGTTAACTAAGCATGTTATGCCTAAAACGAGTTTCAAACTACGATTAGCAAACGCATTACGTTATTAAGAAGCTTTTAAGTTGAAAACGAAATCGTTTTACGATTTAGCAAACTAATTACATTTATACGAAGCATTTAAGTTAGAAACTAAGTCGTTACACGATTTAGTAAACATTTTACGTTTATAAAAAGTCTTTAAGTTATTTATGAAGCCGATATGCTTGTTAACAGATCTTGTTTCATTTATAAGAAGCTTGTAAGTTTAAAATGAAGTCGTTTTACAAACTAACAAACGTATTACGTTATTAAGAAACTTTTAAGTTGAAAACGAAATCGTTTTACGATTTAGTAAACTTATTACGTCTACACAAAGCGCCTAAATTGAAAACAAAGTCGTTTTACGGTTTATCAACCCTATTACATTTATACGAAGCATTTAAGTTAGAAACTACGTGGTTATATGATTTAGTAAACATTTTACGTTTATAAAAAGTCTTTAAGTTATTTATGAAGCCGATATGCTTATTAACAGACCTTATTTCGTTTATAAGAAGCTTGTAAGTTTAAAACAAAGTCGTTTTACAAACTAACAAACGTACTACGTTATTAAGAAACTTTTAAGTTGAAAATGAAATCGTTTTACGATTTAGCAAACTAATTACATTTATACGGAGCATTTAAGTTAGAAACTAAGTCGTTATACGATTTAGTAAACATTTTACATTTATAAAAAGTCTTTAAGTTATTTATGAAGCTGATATGCATGTTAACAGACCTTATTTCGTTTATAAGAAGCTTGTAAGTTTAAAACAAAGTCGTTTTACAAACTAACAAATGTATTACATTATTAAGAAGCTTTTGAGTTGAAAACGAAATCGTTTTACGATTCAGCAAACTAATTACATTTACATGAAGCATTTAAGTTAGAAACTAAGTCGTTATACGATTTAGTAAACATTTTACGTTTATAAAAAGTCTTTAAGTTATTTATGAAGCCGATATGCTTGTTAACAGTTCTTATTTCCTTTATAAGAAGCTTGTAAGTTTAAAACGAAGTCGTTTTACAAACTAACAAATGTATTACGTTATTAAGAAGCTTTTAAGTTGAAAACGAAATCGTTTTACAATTTAGCAAACTAATTACGTTTATACGAAGCTTTTAAGTTAGAAACGAAGTCGTTTTACGAATTAGTAAACGTATTTTATGAAGTTAGTTTACATGTTAGCAAATTTATTACGATTATGAAAAGCTTTTAAACTATTCACGAAGTCGATTTATGAGTTAGCAAACTTGGCTTGTATCATGTTCATCCCTTTTGCGTTTGAAAGATTGAAATGAGCGTAAAAAGGGTAACTGAAGGTGATTATTTATGAATCCTAGCTTTGGAGTACATGCTGGTTAACTACCCAAGTTTTGAATCGTGAGTTAGTAGACTCACCATGATTTTTAAGAGGCTTTTCTTGTTGTTTGCCTAAAAGCTAAAGTTGCAAGAGGATTATGTTTTTATGTTATGAGTTCAAAATATATGCATATATATATATATATATATATATATATATATATATATATATATATATATATATGAATAAGTATAAGCATGTTGTTTACTAAGTATGTATGTGTATGAATGTTATAAGTTTCTAAGACATATATATGAATAAGTATAAGTATGCATGTGTACGAATGATTATGTTATGTTATGGAGGAGCTACTCTAGAAACTTTAAGCTTAAGTCTGAGGTCCAGGGATTGTGGCTTAGTTCCCGCCTGGTATCACATAAGTCATGTTGTGATAGATTTAGGGATGGTGGTTTGATTCCCGCCTGAAGTCTAAGTATGAAAATTGCATCTCAGCATGATATGATGTCTGTCCGGATAGGCGTATGTTGCCGCTCGAGTTTGGCCGACTCGGGATGGCAGTAACAAAGTATCTCTAAGAATCTAGTCTACTCATTTACATGAATAAGTTACTATGTATGATTCTCGGTAAGCGAAACTTATGTGCAAAACCCCTTTTATGCTATGTTTCTGGGTTAACGTAACTTTATTATGTTAAGTCAATGCATTACAGTTTCTTCTAAAGTTAAGCTTTATGGTATGACTATTCCTTCGCTCGGTTTTGGTTCGAATATGATGTATTATGTGGAAGCTCTTCAACTAAAATGAATTACGAAAGGCTTTCGTAAGTTAATATGTGTTTTAAGTATGTTTTGGGAGAGAGGATTTACTCACTGAGCAGTGGTTGCTCATTCCCATTACTTTTCCCCTTTTTCCCATATGCACAGGTATGTGACTGATGCGTGGAGCGCCCAGAGTGGACTTGCTTGGACTGTATTGCTGTGTTTATGATATCATTATGTAATGTCGATTATGATTGTAAGGTTATGTAATTAATCATCTTTTTGTATGGTTTATGAACATTAGAAAGGCTCTGTGTACTCCGGGCGTGTGGCCCGTAGAGTTGTGGACTTCGGTGTGTAACCGTTAAGTTTTTGGTGTTCTTTTGTACTTTTATACAATTCAGGGATCTTAATGTAAGGCTTAGGCCTGGAAAATGGTCAGTTTTCAGGGGAAACTTTGTCCGTTTTACCCCAAAAATTAAGAAAATCCTAGTATTCCTAGCCCTAGGGTTAAACTTAAGAACCAATTATGTTATAGAGGCTTAAGTTTTAAATATTGAGTCTCAATAGGTTATGTTTCAAATAGGTTTGAGCAAGTTGCCTTAACAGTCTTTCCCCAGGGAAAGACTATGGCGTGTAACACGATTCAGTGAGGTCGGGATGTTACATTTGGTGATATTAGAGCAAAAGAAAATGAGATTTGACTCGTCGATATGTTTTACATGCTAAGTGTTATGCGTTATGTGCTATGTGTTATGTACTATGCGATGTATGTTATATATTAAGTGTTAACTGTTTAATTATTGTGAGCTTACTAGGAGGGGGTTGATGGAAATTCCTCTATGGGTAACATATGTATATGATGCACATAAGTAACCTGGAGTCTTATTACGAGTGCAGAAGTTAAGATAGTATACGATATGTCGGAAGAGAGGCAAAATCCTCCTCCACCTCCACCTCCAAATGATGGGATAGAGATGCTAATCAAATTTCTAAAGCTTAAGCCACCTACGTTTGACGGAGCGCCGGACCCAATTCAGTATGAGCACTGGAAGAGGAAGATTGAAGGATTGCTTGAAGTCATGGAATGTCCTGCCAATTATAAGGTGAGGTTCGCAGCTCACTTATTTGAGAAAGATGCTAGTTTTTGGTGGGATACCGTTAAGCCGAAAGAAGGTGAACAACCACTAACTTGGGCACAGTTTAAGGGATTATTAGATGAAAAATACTATCCTAAGGAGGTAAAATGGGCTAAAGAGCAGGAATTTTTGAACTGAAGGCAAGGAAAAATGCCAGTTATTGAGTATATGTCTAAGTTTAATGAATTGAGTAGGTTTGCTCCTCATCAAGTGACGAATGAGGAAATGAAAATGGAACGATTTGAGAGAGGCCTCAAAGCTAAGTTAAAAACAAACATGGCTGCACTAACCTTTCCAAATCTCCAAACGATGTATCAAAAAGCCATCAAAGTGGAGCGTGTTATAGATGAGTGTGAGGCATCTGAGTTAGCTATGCAACAGAAAAGGAAGCATGAGGTCGAGAGCTCACAAGCAGGGGTACGTGGGAATGGAAGGAAGCTTAACTCCAACCATCAATCTCAGAAGGACCGCACTCCGTATGAGCCAAGGCCTCGATGGGAGACGTGTGGCAAGCTCCATAATGGACCTTGTGCAAGATTAACTGGGGCATGCTTTGGGTGTGGAGAAATTGGGCATTACCAAAACCAATGCCCGAAGAAAGCACAGGAAAAGATGCAAGCTAATCAAAAGACTGAACCAGCAAATAGGCAAGGCGGCAACAATCTCCAAGCAAGGAAATGACTCCACCAATCTCACCGCTCCATGACGTGAATGAAAGTTGGTAAGAAATCTTCCTTTTAAGTACTTTTATTGCATAAGTATATATGGATTTATTTCACGTCATGTGACCAAAGCGTATAAGTTTCGAGGATGAAACTTTTTATAAGTAGGGGAGAAATGTGAGACCCGGAGTTTTGTCGTACTTGCTTAATGAATATTATGCCTGTTGGGTTAGAAAATTTTATTTTAGTACCCGCCAACCTACAACTACCATATTGCCCAAGTTATCGATCTATCCAACTTCAGAAACCCAAAAATAAATTGTCTAAAGTTGTATGACTTGAATAGCCTTCGATTTTTTTTGAAGCTCCAACCAAAGCGATTCCCAAATACGATCAGATTGTTGAACCCTGGTAATAGTTCTGTAATCAGTTTACTGAATTGGTAGATTGGATTGTTGTTGTATGAATTCGATTGTATGTGTGGACAAACCTTGAGTTTCCCCAATTTACAGCTGTCCTAAATATTAGTGCGAATTCGTATGTAGTATTCAGATTTTAGGCCTCGAAAATGGGCCTCGAAAATGGGTTTCGATTTAGACCTTTGTTTTAATTAAACGTTAACTAAGCAGTTTATGCCTCAAATGAGTTTCGATCTACGATTAGCAAACGTATTATGTTATTAAGAAGCTTTTAAGTTGAAAACGAAATCGTTTTACGATTTAGCAAACTAATTATATTTGTACGAAGCATTTAAGTTAGAAACTAAGTCATTATACGATTTAGTAAACATTTTATGTTTATAAAAAGTCTTTAAGTTATTTATGAAGCCGATATGCTTGTTAACAGATCCTATTTCATTTATAAGAAGCTTGTAAGTTTAAAACGAAGTCGTTTTACAAACTAACAAACGTATTACGTTATTAAGAAGCTTTTAAGTTGAAAACAAAAATCGTTTTACAATTTAGCAAACTAATTACATTTACACGAAGCATTTAAGTTAGAAACTAAGTCGTTATACGATTTAGTAAACATTTTACGTTTATAAAAAGTCTTTAAGTTATTTATGAAGCCGATATGCTTGTTAACAGATCTTATTTCATTTATAAGAAGCTTGTAAGTTTAAAACGAAGTCGTGTTATAAACTAAGAAGCGTATTACGTTATTAAGAAGCTTTTAAGTTGAAAACGAAATCGTTTTACGATTTAGCAAACTAATTACGTTTATACGAAGCTTTTAAGTTAGAAACGAAGTCATTTTACGAATTAGTAAACGTATTTTACGAAGTTAGTTTACATGTTAGCAAATTTATTACGATTATGAAAAGCTTTTAAGCTATTCACGAAGTCGATTTAGGAGTTAGCAAACTCGGCTTGTATCGTGTTCATCCCTTTCCGCTTGAAAGATTGAAATGAGCGTAAAAAGGGCAACTGAAGGTGATTATTTATGAATCTTAGCTTTGGAGTACATACTGGTTAACTACCCAAGTTTTGAATCGTGAGTTAGTAGACTCACCATGATTTTTAAGAGGCTTTTCTTGTTGTTTGCTTAAAAGCTAAAGTTGCAAGAGGATTATGTTTTTATGTTATGAGTTCAAAATATATGCATACATATATATGAGTAAGTATAAGCATGTAATTTACTGAGTATGTATGTGTATGAATGTTATAAGTTTCTAAGACATATATATGAATAAGTATAAGTATGTATGTGTACGAATGATTATGTTATGTTATGGAGGAGTTACTCTAGAAACTTTAAGCTTAAGTTTAAGACCCAGGGATGGTGGCTTAGTTCTCGCCTGGTATCACACAAGTTATGTTATGATAGATTCAGGGATGGTGGTTTGATTCCCGCCTGAAGTCTATGTATGAAAATTACATCTCAGCATGGTACGATGTCTGTCCAGATAGGCGTATGTTTCCGCTCGAATTTGGCCGACTCGGGATAGCAGTAACAAAGTACCTCTAAGAGTCTAGTCTCCTTATTTACGTAAATAAGTTATTATGTATGATTCTCGGTAAGCGAAACTTATGTGCAAAACCCCTTTTATGCTATGTTTATGGGTTAACGTAACTTTATTATGTTAAGTCAATGCATTACAGTTTCTTCTAAAGTTAAGCTTTATGGTATGACTATTCCTTCGCTCGGTTATGGTTCGAATATGATGTATTATGTGGAAGCTCTTCAACAAAAATGAATTACGAAAGGCTTTCATAAGTTAATTTAAGTATGTTTTGGGAGAGAGGGTTTACTCACTGAGCGGTGGTTGCTCATTCCCATTACTTTTCCCCTTTTTCCCAGATCCATTGGTATGTGACTGATGCGTGGAGCGCCCAGAGTGGACTTGCTTGGACTGTATTGCTGTGTTTATGATATCGTTATGTAATGTCGATTGTGATTGTAAG
>JAKOGI010002468.1:12500-107796 GCA_029747015.1 Carnegiea gigantea
GGGATTCCCCCGTTTAAGCGAGTTCACTCCCAAAACTGTATTCATTTAGTTAAAATAGGCCATCATGCACTAATAATTTTGGCTACTATTATTCAAAACTTAAAATCCTTCTTTGAAAAAATCACCCTTATACACATTATATAACTTGAGGACATAGAAGGGGAAGGGGGTCCACATGTATCACATTCAAGCACTTCATAATCAACTCAGCACAATGAGCCACACATGGCCTCGTAATCCTCACGATTGCGGTAATCACAACCCAGGCTCCCTCCTCACGCAACACTGACCACAAAGAACCTTAAAACTCTCATTAGTTCATCCTCAAACTATCCAACTGCCAACTTAGTTTCATTTTCATAACCATAGCATATTATCATGAAAGTTATAAAGA
Source organism: Carnegiea gigantea (assembly GCA_029747015.1). Lineage (NCBI taxonomy): Eukaryota > Viridiplantae > Streptophyta > Magnoliopsida > Caryophyllales > Cactaceae > Carnegiea > Carnegiea gigantea. The sequence goes on from JAKOGI010002468.1 coordinate 12,895, forward strand.
AATAGCTACGTATAAACTTATCGGGTGAGCAGCCATTATCCAGCTATGCGCTATAGCATATATATATAAACACATAAACACATATCTATATTGCATTAACTTGAAATAAGTACTCAACGAACTAAAATAAACTCACAAGGCATGAAACTAGCCAACATTCATAACTCGCAAATAGCGGTAAGCATGTCGAGTTCATGTCATTCTCAAAGCGCGGCTAACCAGCTTAACATATATCGTTTTAAGACATTCTTAGTTTGTTTCGATAACGTCTTCAAGCATGGATCAACTAATTTAACATACAATAACTTAAGGCATGTTTAGGTTGTCTCAAAAGTTACCTTCAAGCATGCATCAACTAACTCAACATACATCGGTGTAAAGCGTGTTTAGGACGATTCGAATGCTACTTTCAAACATTAACTAACTAACTTAGTAAGCATCAATTCAAGACATGCTTAGATTGATTCACGAGCAACTTTTAAATGTGACTTAGCTAGCTTAGCAAGTATCGGTTCAAGCATGACTTGACTAATTTAACATTCATCAATTTGAAGTACGTATAAGTTGTTTCGAAGCTTACTTTTAGACATAATTGAACGAACTTATTAGGCGACGAATCAAAGTGTACTTAGGCTATTTTCGGGGTCACTTTTCAACATGAACGAACTAACGTAGCGAGTGTCAACTCAAGGCTTATTTAGGTCGTTTCTAAGGTTAACTTTAATTAGAAGTTAACCAATTCAGCATACATTAGCTTAGGGCATTGTTCAAAAACATTCTTCAATTATTTCCGGAGCTACTTTTCAAGCGTGAACTTAACTAAACTAACACATATCGATTCAAAGCATTGTTAAGTTATTTCAAAGTTACTTTCAGGCATCAACTAACTAAACCTAACATACATCGATTTAGGGCGTTCTTATGTCATTTCGAAGTTGTTTTCAAGCATGAATTAGTTAAGTTAACGGGCATCGATTCGAAGCCATTTTAAACTATTAATCGACTAAATTAACATATATCGATTCGAAGCATTATTAGGTCATTTCAAGGCCATTTTTCAAGCATGAATTGACTATACTAACATGCATCGCTTCCAAGTATTCATATATACTTCGAGGCTACTTTCAGGTAGCATATTCTGACATATGATCAGTTTAATTCTAAACACCTTTAGGGCAGCCTAAACATGCGTAATCTAAGCTGAATTCAATTGAAATAAAGCATGCATAATTAGTCATCTTATTCTCAATTAATCTAATTAATTCTAAACTGATAGGCATCACAACTTAAGGGATAAAACATTTTCGAAATTACTAATACATAGGAGGTGAGAAACACCTACCTGGATTCCAAGTTAAGGGCCCGTTCTAAGGGCTTTGAGCTCGTTTTGGATGCTTCAAAACCCAGATCTTAACTCTCTTGCCACTGTCATGCCTTGCAGTTTGAAAATCCTAGCTTTCAAACCCTCATTTTCCTGGGGTTTGGGGGTCGCCGAACCCGAGCCACCAGTCGGAAAGCCTTGCCGACGACGCCTGGCTGCCGTCCCACCGGTGTCGACCACCGCTAGCACAGGAGTCCCTTACTCCCTCGATCTCTCGACCTCTCTTCTCTGCTCGCGCCTGCTGATCGGGGTTAGGCCTTGCTGCTCCCGTGTGAGCCGTGCGACGGTAGGCCGTTTGCAGGCATGATGGTGCATCGCCGGCCTCCATCCACTCTCTCCCTCTCTTGGTGGTGAAGATCAGGGCTGGGGTTGAGACCCCTCGCCCCCCCCTCGCGTGTGTGTCCTGATAGAGTAAGGGGCTTCGACCCCTTATGCTCCTTTTTCTTTTTTTTGTTTTGGGTTTCATTTCGGTTTAAAAGCTCAGTCAACTAAAATAGCCGGTTTAATCTCGTACCTCTTATTCTAAACCCAATCATTAATACAATCGCTCATCGATCATTCGTTTCCAAATACGTCAAGGTTCGATTTTAATAAACCTCGAAACTAATTCTAACGTTAACAACCTACTCGCATTCGGGAAATGACTAAATAAATCGAATAACGACTATATTAAACTATCGATATAATTTGAGGGCACAAATAGCATGAATTAACTTTAAAATCAATAATAGCAATAATAATTCTTTTCAATAAAATTATCACTCACATAAGCACATCGATAATAATTTAACTTATATAGTTAATAAAAATATGAATTTTGTAACGTAGGAGGTAAGACAACCAGGTTAACTTAAAACAAGGAAGGCGGGTCTTACATGTATATATATGCATAAATATACATACATACATACATACATACATACATACATACATACATACATACATAGATACATACAACATATATATATATAAATTTCATGTGTATGTATAGATATATATGCATATATATATATATATATATATATATATATATATATATATATATATATATATATATATATATGCATATATATCTATATATGAATATACGTATATATAGATGCATATGTATATATATGTATATATATAATATATGTGTGTGTGTATATATATATATATATATATATATATATATATATATATATATATATATATATATATATATATGTGTATGTTGTGTGTGTGGTGTGTGTGTGTGTACATATATATATATATATATATATATATATATATATTATATATGTATATGTATGTATGTATATATATATATATCTATATATATATATATATATATAATATATATATATTATATATATTATATATATATCTATATATATATATATATATATATATATCTATATATATGTATATATCTTGTGTGTGTGTGTGTGTGTGTGTGGTATATATATAATATATATATATAATATATATATATATATATATATATATATATATTATATATATATATATATGCACACACACACACACACACACACTATATATATATATATATATGTATATGTGTGTGACACCCACACACACACACACACACACACACACACACACATACACACACACACACACACACACATATATATATGCATTCAAGGACAAAGGGCACAGTCTCACTTTGGCCCCTTACCTCCACCCAAACCTCATAAAATTGAATCAAGAAAGGGAAGTGAAAACGGTGGTACATGAGAAAAACATGAGAAGAGCGTGTCACTAGTAGGGGCACACCTCAAATTGCCTTACTAGTGTGAGTGAGTGATCATTTATCCTGACATAAGGTGGGTTATGCATTAAATCTTAACAAGTCTCTTCATTGTCTTTCACATTGTCTCTCCTTTTTCGTGATTAAAACTTTGAATTACTTTATGTGAAGGTTTGGTGAGAAGTATATTTTACCCAATTTTGATTCTCATTCTTGTACTTAATCTTGGAATCCTATTGGTTGCTTGAGATTGAATCCAAGCAAAAGTTAACCTTGGTATTCTCAAGTTTTTTGCACTTTTCTAGGTATTTTCTCCAATTTATGCCTGTTTTTGAGCTGTCCCATTCATTTAACCTCCTTAGATTAGATTTGATTAATTAGAGTAATTGAGAGTGAGTTGAAGGTGAAGATTTGTAATGATTCCGGATTGGGTTTACATATACCAATTTAAGCATGCAATACTGAGCAATTTTTGTCCCTTATTTTCTCTTTTTGTTATAAAATATTATTGTTTCTAAATTACTATTGGTTTTCATACTAGTTTTGAATTGCTTGATACAAGAATTATATTGAATTCATGTAACGGAATCAATTCTTGTTTGCTATGAAAGTACTTGTGATTTGTTGGGTTTATTCTATTAAACCTTGGAGATTAAATGACCAAGTGGAAAACTTAATCGATTTCTTTGGTGAAGGAATGATAGATGAAACTGGATGTTGGGAAACTAAGATTCTACTTGAGTGTGCGACATCTTATGAAAGACTCACCATCACGAAACCTTTTATAATTTGATAATCACGTTCTTAATAATCTTAGATTAATGAAATGTCCTTGAGTAATGGTAGTTGATTAGATTTAAGAATTTCACTCTGCCTCAAAAAAGGGATTTGATAATTTGATTATCGATTTTGGAATTAACCTCCAAAGACGTGCTGCTTGATTAATTCCCTAGTTGCTGACTCGCTTGATTTGGCTAAATTCCCTGATTAATTATTTGGTTATATTAAAAAAAGGCAGTCCGGAACATAAGTATCCTGCATTCACACAGGGTTTGGGGAAGGGTCCCATCCCAAGGGGTATACTGTAGGCAGCCTATCCTGACTTTTGATTAGATTGTAGTTCATTTTAACTTTAATTTTAAATTTTGCTTCGCTTAGCCTATCATTAGGGAGCACAACCCTATAGATTGACTAGTCATTATGGGAGACAACCTTGATTTGCTACCATGCTACCATACTTGTGCAGCATAATCAAGGTTTTGGCATCATTGTTGAGGCCTATTGGGTTGACTAAGCATTTATGTTTCTTTCTTTTGGAAATAGGAAAAAAATTTTAAAAAAAGTGGCAATCATCCATTTCCCTCAATTTGGGCATAAATTATTTTGGCATTATTTTGATAAATTGCATTCTTTTCTTACTCCATGTGTTGATTATATTGGGAAATGGGAAATTCTTGATAGTGTGTATGAGGATGTGAATAGGAAAACTCATGCTCCTTTGTAGTAATGGGGATTTCTGGCCATAAGTGTTGACGAAGCTTGAGAATTTGCTTGAATGAGTTGCTTAGAACACTTATGAGTTTGTAAAGACTTGTTGTGCATTGATGATGTCTTGACCCATCCTTGTGCTTTTCATGCTCAATCATGTCTTCAACGCCATTGTGTACCTCATTGTACTCCTTTATGTTCAATATACCATTCACCTAACTATGATGTGCATACATGCCCTGGTGATACTGCTTCTAATTCATGCATTGGACTTGATGCCATGATGAATACTTTTCTTGAGTAAAGTGCTAAGTTTGATGATTAGATACAGGGGTATGACCTATTACATGAGATAGACCTTAGTCTTAGATCTTTTAGATTGAATGTTGTATTGCATAATAATGGTGTGCCCACCATTCCTTTTCCAGTCGATCTAGAGGATAAGTTTGACCATCCTGTGAGCACTCTACCTTTTGTTGCGTCATCTTTACCTAGCATGATAATTGCAAGCAAGAAACAAGGAACACAAATCTCAAATCAAAACTTGGTCCAAACTCAAGAAATTAATGCATAAATTGTTTCTCTTTAATCGTTACAAGCATGATCTTTATCCAAGGGGCACCTCCCTAAGCGAAGGACATAAGAGTATGGAGGAATACATTAAAGAGTTTGAGAAACTCCAGATTCAGAATGGCTTAGAAGAAGAACTAGACTACACCATGGCTAGGTTCCTGAGAGTTCTTGATTCTGGCATTGATAAAAAGGTGAAGTTACAACCTTATTGGACATTTGAAGATGTGTGTAATTTGCCATCAAAGTTAAGAAACATTGCAACAACTAGAGACCTTTCTCTGGTTCTTACTCATAACCAAGCACTCAAGTCAAATTCTTTGCTCATCCTGAGCCTGAGATTACGCTAAGGGAGGATAAAAGTAAGGATAAAGACAAGGGAGTTGTCAAGGTGTTCCCTAAGAAGCTTGATAGCAAGAGATGCTTGAAGTGCTAAGGCTATGGCCATTTTCACGATGACTGTCCAAATAGGAAGGCACTCACCATCAAAGAGATTGATCAAATCATTTTTGAATCAAGTGAAGAAGGTGAAGAAATAGAGGACAATGCCACTGTTTTAGCTCCTGCTGTGGTGGACGTCTGGGTTCTCCAAAGGCTCCATGCTATGGAGGGTTCCAGGGAGGAAAGCCAGAGAGAACACATCTTTCAATCACAGTGTACCATCCAAGGAAAGGTATTAACTTAATTATAGACAAGGATAGTTGCATTAACATTATTTCAATAGATTTGATTGACAAACTTAAGCTACCTACTATCCAACACCCATGGCCTTATTCAATCCATTGGCTTAAAAAAGGAAATAAAGTGGATATGACTAGATAGGTCCTAGTTGCTTATTCCATTGGTAACTTTAAAGATAAGGTACTTAGTGATATTTTACCTATAGGTACTTATCATATGTTGCTTGGTAGACCATGGCAATTTGACAAAAATGCTATTCACTATGGAAAGACCAACACCTGCTCTTTTAAGTTTGAAGGACATGGCTACATTTTAGCTCTTTTACCCCTTAGTCATATCCGGCCTAGCATTAAGACAACTGAGAAGGGAAACATAAGTGAGAAAGCCTTGTTGTTAAGTGAAACACGGGTTGAGTGCTCTGTAAGCAATGATGAGATAGTTTATGCCTTGCTTGTTTTAGAAAAACGGGAGAAAAAGATACCCTTACATTCTTTAGCTAAACCTCTTGTATAAGAGTTTGCGGATGTCTTTCCTAGTGACCTATCCTCGGGATTACCCCCAGTTAGAGGCATTGAGCATCACATTTACCTATTGCTAGGGGCTTCAGCACCTAACAAGCTAGCCTGTAGGTATAATCCTACAGAGACTAAGGAGCTCCAATTTCAAATACAAGGGCTCATTAATAAGGCCTACATTAGGGAGATTATGAGCCCTTATTCTATTCTAACCTTGCTAGTAGCCAGGAAGGATGGGACTATGAGAATGTGTGTGGATAACGTGCCATAAACAACATCACAATTAGGTATAGATACCCCATTCCTAGGCTGGATGACGTGCTTAATGAGCTTCATGGTGCTAAGGTGTTTTCTAGGATTGATCTGAGGGGAGGATACCACTAAGTCAGAACGAGAGATGGGGAGGAGTGAAAAACAACCTTTAAAGTCGAGCAGGGATATAAATGGCTTGTAATGCCATTTGGTTTGTCTAATGCCCCTAGTGCTTTCATGAGATTGATGAATAAAGTGCTTAAACCTTTCATTGATTACTTTGTTATGGTATACTTTGATGATATTTTGGTTTACAGTCGAAATGAGAGAGATCACATGGAGTATTTGAGACAAGTTTTTCAAATCTTAAGGGAATAAAAACGCTATGCCAAGATAGGGAAGTGTGGGTTTTTTACATCATAACTCACTTTATGTGGTTATGTTGTTTCAGCTAAGGGGTCCAAGTAGATTAAAGCAAGGTGGAAGTTATCCAAACTTGGCTCCAACCCAAGACAGTCACGAAGGTAAGAAGCTTTCATGGTTTAGCTTTATTTTATAGGAGATTTATCAAGGATTTTAGCTTAATCATGGCAACAATCACTGAGTGCATCAAAAAGGGAGTATTTGAGTGGACCAAGGCTTCCTGGATAACATTTAAAGTAGTCAAACAGAAGTTATGTCAAGCATTAGCCCTTGGACTTCCAAACTTTGAAGATCTATTTGAGCTTGAAAGTGATGCGAGTGGAGTTAGAATAGGGGTTGTCCTAGGCCAATCTAAGAGGCTCATTGCCTACTTTAGTGAAAAACTAAATGGTTCTAGATGCAATTACAACACCTATGACAAAGAGTTTTATGCTATTGTGAGGGCTTTGACTCATTGGGGCCATTACCTCAAGCCTAGACCTTTTGTCTTGCATTCAAATGATTAGCCACCTAAATATATCAATAGCTAGGACAAGTTAAATCGTAGGCATGTTAAATAGATGCATTTATTCAACTTTAAACACAAGAGTGGAAAGTAGAATGAGGTCACAGATGCTCTATCAAAACGGTACACCTTACTTTCTATTTTGAAAGCTAAAGTCCTTGGATTTCATTCCATCCAGGAACATTACAAGGAGGACCTAGATTTTAGAAAGATTTTATAAGGAGATTTCAAAGGCAGCCCATACACCATCTAAGAAGGATACCTATTCAAGACCAACAAGCTTTGCATCCAAGAGGATCCTTAAGAGTTTTGCTAGTCCGTGAGGCTCATGGAGGTGCTCTAGCTGGCCATTTTGGCATAAACAGGGCCATAAATATGCTAAAGAGCATTTCTAATGAACTAAGATGGGAAGGGACATGCACAAGGTTGTTTTAGCATTTTCTATTTGCCATAAAGCCAAGACTCAATTCCACCAAGGTTTGTACACCTTATTGTCAGTACCTTTTAAACCTTGGGATGATGTGAGTATGGATTTTATTAGGGCTTTCCGTAGAACCCAAAGGGGGAAGAATGCAATCATTGTGGTGGTGGACATGCTTTATAAGATGGCTCACTTTGTTCCATGCCATAAAACTGATGATACAAGCTACATTGCTGAGATCTATTTCAAAGAAATCATTAGGCTCCATGGTGTGCCTAAAACCATTATTTTGGATCATGATTCAAAGTTCCTGTCCCACTTTTGGAGGAGTTTCTAGAAGTTACTAGGCACACTAAACTCCTTTTTAGTACGACTTATCATCCCCAAACTGATGGCCAAATAGAGGTAATTAATTGAATTTTCACTACTTTACTTAGGAGTTTGGTTAGTAAAAGCCTAAAAGATTGGGATTTGAAGCTGCCCCATGCTGAGTTTGCTTATAGTAGAGCTCCATCCTATGCTACATTGCACTCACGTTTTGAGTGTGTGTAGGGAGTTAACCCCCTCACTCCCATTGACTTGCTTCCTATTGCAAGTGAGTTAAGAGTAAGCCATGATGCTGAGGTAAGAGCCAAAGAGATGCAACGGCTGCATGAATAGATTAGGGAGCATATTCAGAAGGATAATGCAACCTACAAAGCAAGAGCAAAGAAGTATATGAAGTACTTGGAGTTTGGTCCAGGAGATCCAGTTTAGTTACACCTCATTTTATCCGGGAGAAAGAACAAGCTCATGTCAAGGGGGATGGACCATTCAAGATCCTCAAAAGAGTACGAGATAATGCCTACAAGCTTAAGTCCATATATGAAGGATTGTTTTGAAGACCCTCTAAATTTAAGGGCAAATCCTCTTGAAGAAGTGAAGGTTGACGTAGCGCAAGGCACCATAGAGAGTTCCCATAATCCAAATCAAGACTAAGACACTAATCAAGCTAGGGAGGTTCAGGGTAATCAAGCATTACTTTCTCAAATCCAAACCTTGTTCTCCTTTTCAAGTCCAGAACTAGGCATGGTTTTGGATGGTGTTTTCCTTGGTGTTTCTAAGATGTACTATGGCTAAGTCCTACTTTGTTGGACTCCCTAAGATGTCTATTTTTGGTGGGTAACTCATTTTTTACCTAATTACTAGGAATTTTACTACATTGGTCCAAACAAATAGGTTATGCATGACTAGCTCAATTCTATTTATCGTGGAAGATTAGATGGGTTCACAACCTAAACCATGATTTAGCTAATGTTCTTATTTTAGCCAACCTCCTGAGGTACCAATCCATGTAGAGAAATCAATACCAAGTCAAGTTCTTCATAGCGATTCAACTACTCTAAATTAACCATTGCAGTTTGGGCCCTTTTCATACATGTTTTGAGTTTCTGGCTGATTCTCCTACTTAAACTTAATTTAGGGCTGATTACAGTGTTTGTTAACATCATAAGGAACCCATGCATGCATTAAAATTAGTTCTAAATCAACCATAGGTTGGAAAACCACCATATTCAATGTTAACTCGAGTGAATTAGGCGTAATTGAATTGTTTTGACTTTGTAATGATGTTTCCTTCCCGGGGAAGGTTTTGTGACCTATCTATTTGCCTCCTTAGATGACCAAGAATATTATCATGAAGATTTCTTGCATCTTCAGAAGACAAGTTGATCAATCTTAAGAGAGACAGAAATCCACTTGCATTCTAATTGGATGACTACAAAGTAACCATCAGCAGTAGCCTTTTTCTCTCTCCTTCATTTGCAAGTAGCCTGCTTAGAAGCTAATCAACATGTTTAAAGCTTGAGTTTAGCTTAAAATGGCATGCTTTTACTATACTCATATTTGTGGTTAGCTTAGTTAAACTTGCTTTTGTAATCTAGTTTATTTAAGGTAGACTAAAGCTTTCCTCCCTAGGAACGAAAATCCCTACCTGGCATTAAAAGCTTGGACGAGCTTATAAAAGTCCTCCCTTACCTATTTGTACTTTACACTTGGTTGAATGAAAGCATCGTGTTCATTTTTAACTCAAAACACTCTCAAAATCTTAATTAATCAATCTGATTTAGGTTTAGTGAGTGGTTTCCTGTAATCTAAACTTAGTGGCTAAGCCTTTAGAGTTTAGAGGGTAGATTCTTCCTTAGATTGGGTGGTGGATTACCTTTATCCCTTGCATATCCTCTGGTTCTTACTTAGATCCATTGCTGTCCTTGAATCAAAGCTCACAACAGATTGCAAAAGGCTACATTGGTTGAGTTGTTTAAGTGCACGCATTAGTAGGGCTGAAAGGCAACCAATTATTACCTCCTTAGGGGTTTAGTAGAGAGATTTGGAGGGCACTATCAATACCTTTCTTTTTCTGCCAGGTTAGATGGTGATCATCCCCACAGGCTTTGCAAGATAATTCGTGTTCTGTTCATGTCAAATCCTCTTAAGTACTATCCTGACTTCAAGATGGAAAGGCAGAAGCATATTTAGTTGTTTAGGCCCTTAGCTGAAGGATGGCCCCTTAAGTCCAACTCCATCTAAGATTCCATGATAAAGAGGTCTTGAAGGGTTATTTGGATGACCTTTCCCATAAGTAGCTATTTCACCATTTCATGGCATATTTGCCCGATTGCACCCTTTTTGCTGACGAGGGTAATTAGTGTCTTCTACATTGGATGGAAAACTTAGAGAATTTATCACAGTATGCAATCTTGATTGGGACACCATGACCTTTGCCATCAACCTGAAGTACATGAATGTAGCTTCCAGGTTGAAGAGGGAGTATCTCCATCATTATGACCATTTAGAAAGGTGCTCAAGGTATGCTTCGTTTACTTTTTGCTTTATTCTTAAGGCCTTTTTTTCTCTCCCTAACTTTGAATTTTTTTTTTTTTTGGGTGCTATCCTTTGCAACCTTGGTTTCTAGAGTACTTCATTAAGATCACTCCTTGCACTAAGGCGCTAAACAGGCCCTCTTTCTAATATAGTTGATATAGGCAATCGCACCAGTGGGGCCCTTTCCCTCAAAGACATTGATAGCTTTTGGTTGGCCTTGAATGGGCAAACTATTGAAATGTAAACAAACTCTCTTCTTCGTTTTCTATTTTTTATTTCCCTTGTTATGCTAAGATACTTATTATTGGTTAACTTTAGGTGACTTAGGACCTTTGGGCGGAGGATAACGGTGTCCCTTCTTGCATTCACAAGGCTTGAGCCTCCCCATTCATAAATGATATTCACCACTTCCCTCACCCTAAAATAGGTTGTTGAGTACAGGATCTGGAGAAGAGGGACTATAATAAGTTTGTCCTTGATCACTTGATGCATCTTATTATTCATAATATAAGGCCCCCATTTTCTTATTTCTTTTAGTTCTTTACATGTTATTCCTTTGTTTTAAAATACTTTGGTTTGCATTATATAGTACCCAGAGGGCATCCCAATAATGAGTGCTGAGGTGAGGTATATGTAAGCCCTTGAGGGGTAGCAAATAGAGAGGATTGAGGAGGTTAGGGATACTGCCATCCTTAGGTTATAGAACATCCCTTTTGATTGGTAGGGGTAAGCCTTTGCTCTTAATACTCCTTTTTTTCTATTCACTCTTGCTAGATTTTTCACGTATTGTTATGTGTTCCCCTTGCAAGTTCAATCGAGAATAAAGCATTGCCATGACTTAAATCGTGACTAGGCTCATGCCTTGACTTACGTCCACCATTCATCGAATCAAGAACTAGTGTAGATATCATTGGGGGGACAACATACTTGAGATTACATCATCTCACCTTAGCTTCTCTTCCTACTTATGATTGCATTTTAATTTGATTTAATTGTAAATTGCAATGAGCCCCAATGTACTCAAGAGCTCCAATATACTCCCAGCTCCTTAGGGAAAACGACGTAGGGAAACCCTACTTTCGAGACTTTGGGGATTTTCCTAGATGTGCCATTGTCCTTGGAGGTATTGCCTATAGCTGATGGGGATGGTAACAAGCTCAAGAACATCTTGTGGCTTAGCAACAAGGGCCACTTCCTAGGTATGGGTGCTTTCCCTTAGGGAATGCCAAGTGGAGATGGCTCCTCTTCTCGACCTCCACACCACCGAGCTATGGTGGCTACTTTGGTTATGGCACAAGGTTTTGGCAAGGACTAGGCTATACACCATTCCTTAGCCACTTCAAGAGCATGTGACATTCAGGGGTGGGCATTCCATAGCGACCTGTGTTCGGGTTCTTTAAGCGCCACTTTGTGGATCCCTGTTTGTTGAGTTCCAGTTCCTTTGGCTTTCCTTCATCCCCTAGGGTTTCGACCACAAAACAAACCCCCAAGGAGAAGGATGAGGATTACAATGGGAACGCCCCTTTTTGTATAAATTTCTCTTATTTGGATTTTTTTTTTCCAGGAAATGTGTATTTAAATACTTTTTCTGTTTGTTCTCATTGTTTTGTTTGCATTTTTTTTGGTGAAAGATTTGACATGGAAATCTCCTTATTTTTGGCTATTTTGTTATTAGTTGTTTTCCACATTCCCCAAGTTATGCGTAATTTACGACATTGATATTTAGTGGTTACACACTTTGTTAGGATTAAGCTCAATGTTAGATCATTATTATTTAAATATTAGATCGAGTGGACTGTCAGCACAGTTAAAGCAGAGAAAGAAAAAATTACAAAATTACATTTTTAAAAAAAATAAAAGAAAAAGAAATTAATTAAAAATGGAGGTCCGGAAAGGCTAGACCTTCTCCCCCATCTTTTTTGATGTGGAACTATCAAATGTGAAGGTTTTGTTTTATTAGGAGGGAAATTTGAAAATAATTAAATAAAATAAAAATAAAAGTTTTTTTATTAGTATACGGGGAATACTTACAAAATAGTGGCAATTCAGTTTTTGGAAGCTAAAATCTCAAAAATGTTGTGGCTGGGAGGAAATAGGAATCAAGTTGTTCAAGGGAAGGCTTATTTAATGACATGCTTTGGGGCTCAACGGAAACCATTAGCCCTCAAATCATGATACTGGTCCATAGAGACAGTCGCTTTTACATTGCTTTAGGGCTATGCTCTGCAGGGGGTTTTTCCTTAAAACCCGGATTGCCCGAAGATCTTTTCTTCATTGCTTCTAACTCTCTCCTGTCCCAAAACACCAGAGCTTTATTCATTCATGGATTCCTTGGCCACCTTTGATGAGATTTTTTAACATTTGGAGAGATCACATGGGCATTGATCGCTTGAGATAAGTGGTACGCTAGAGTTTTATCGCTTTGCTCTCTCTCTTTGTGATTAGGTTTTTTATACTACTTTTTTTTATTGCTGCTCAACAATTTTGGGAGAAAAACCTCCATGTCTTTCAATTTGTAGGAAGATAAATCTCTCCTTTTGTGGAGGAGTTTGGAGCGATCCTGGGGGTTTCATAGTGGAAAGGGTCAAACCTTCATCCTAAGGCGCCTAACTGGGGATTATGCAAGAGACCTCCAATTGTTGATTTACCTGACGAATTATGAAACCAAGAACATTATGGATGGCAAATCCATTAACCTCTTATGGATTACCAAGTGCTTTACGTCTAATGGTGGGTTGTTAAACATGGCGAATCACGTAGCACACTTCTTCTGTCAGATTTATCGTTTACTTATTTGTCCGCTCAAAGGGTTTGTCCTCCCTGTCGTGCATAGTCTCGTAACTTCTAAAAGCCAAGAATCCACATCAATGGTCCTAACAGAGACCATATTTGGTCTAGATGAGGCGGAGGGTCACATGATCACATCCTTAGTTGGGGTACCCACAGCTATTATATGTTTGCAATTTTTATGCTTTGTTTTTGCATTTTCATTGGGATTTTACATATTATGATTTTATTCTTTCTCATTTTTCTAAAGCTTCATATTTAGCTCCAGGAGCGCTTCCAACTCATTAAGCCCCTAGTGGATGGGCCAGATTATGCCTCTGGTTATATCTCCTTATAAAAAAAAATATACTTCTTCACAATGAGGCACAGGCTTTGCCCTCTTCTATTAAGGATTGGGAATCCTTTTTTCAGCAAAAGAAAAACCATTGGGTAATCCGTTTGCGAGGAATTACCAAATTTTGGATGTTGAGTAGAAAATGTAAGTAAATCATTTTGATGAATTTCGTTGGGTTCACTCATAGTTTGCCTACTTTTCCAAACAGTATGGCCAGTGTTAAAGTTCTCCCTTTTTCTTTACTGAGATCCCAATTCTGCCTTTGATTGAGATTACGTGAATCTCTGATGGCACAAGTGCTTACTAAGGCTCAATGTAGGGAATTTGTTACTTATGTCCTTCTTTCACCCTTGGCATGGGAAAGAGGGGCGCTTCTAGCCCATAAATAATCTTGATTGACTGATTGTCCCTCACATGCCTTTCATTAGCTGTGCATTTAGCAATGAACTTTTCATAATGAGCCCTCCTACATTAAAAGGGCATTCCCCTCGATCTTAGGAATCCTTAATTAAATGAATTATTATTATTATTATTATTATTATTATTATTATTATTATAATAATAATAATAATAATATTATTATTATTATTATTATTATAATAATATTAATCTTTAATATTATTCTATTTTATTATTGCTATCCTTGGTTTATTTAGTTGTTTTTCATTGATTATTCCTTTTATTTGCGAATTTCGGATTAGACCATGAATTGGGCTAATGTGTTATGTTTCTTTTTTTTTTTAATTTTTAAACATAGACATGTATTACCAAGCCTATTCTTTTTTGGGCTACCAAGCATTCTGTTTTTTTTTTTTTTTTAATTTTTTGGGTCACATGCTAAATATCAAGCCCTCTTTTTTTATATAAAAAAACAAGGATGCTACGCCTCTAGTGGACCTGTATAGCAGGGCGATACAGTAGGTCTTGATGGCAATGCTTCTTGTGTCGTTAGACATGCTGGTACCAATGTTTTTGCCGTTAGGATCTGATGACTCTATTATTTATGCCACATTAGCTTGGCAGCTATTTTTCTTATGCTGCCTATGTATTGACCCTTTTTTGTTTTCCTTGTTCTCTTTCAAAAGTAAAACTTCTTCAAATTGTCCAAATTTATAAGTGAAAACTCACATCTATCTATATCCATAAGTTTCATAATCCCTCCTAAGAGGATTTTTTTCATATAGTAAGCATTGACCACCAAGGTCTGAATTTTCCTCATGGATCAGTGACCGGTATGTGTATGGCATTTACCACTATGTCACCCACCTTAATGTTTTGGGGGTGGACCTTTGAATTTAAAGCCCTTTTCATTCTCTATCGATATTATCATAGGCGATGTAAGGCTTACAACTCAATCGTTTTTCACCAATGCGTATTAGTCCTTTGCATTAGGCTTATAGCCAATCAACTTCAGATACCAGGCCCTCTAAGGCAACTCCTCAATGATGTAATTTTAACCCTATCGAGAGCACCGTTTCCATCCTAAATACAAGGGAGAATGGGGGTAGCATCCTTGGATAGTCTCATAGATGTTGGTATCCCTATAATGGAAAAAGGATTTTATTATGCGAATCCTTATAATTTTTTTATCATTTTTCTTAGGATGGTTTTAATATTTTTGGTCGCCTCTACAACCTCATTTATTTGCGGTATGTACCTCACACATTGTCAATGTTAGATGTTGTATCATTCAGGTAACCTTGCGATCTCATCTTTTAAATACGACCAATGATTGTTTATTTGCTCATGCAATATTCCATAACAACTTGTTTGGGGATAGGAGTGGTATATGATGTCACTTTAACTGACTTGGTGAAATAATTGGTTGCCACTATAATGTATTTATGGACATTAGTCCCTTTTGGTGTAATCTTACCTTTGATGTTGATTCCCTAAATGGAGAATAGCCATGGAGAAGTGGGTTTCTATAGTTATGATAGAGGCATGTGTTAGATTAGGGCATATTTTTGAGATTTTTGGCACCTTTGTGCAACTTAGAAGCTTTCCCTATCCATGGTGGTCCAATAGTAGTCGTGCCCTTGTATTTTCTAGGACAATAGATGTCCATTCATATGTGTTCCATAGTCACCCCCATGAATTTCCTTTATAAGGAGCTTAGCTGCCTCAACATTTACATATTGTAGGGTAATGTCATAAGTGCTTTTCTTATAGAATGCACCATTATTCTCTATGAATATTGAGGCCAACTGATAAAGTGCTCTTTCTACCACCAGCATGTATCTTAATTTTCCTCTTCTATCTCCAAACAAGATGTTGGTTCGCCTTTCCTGTCAATGGTTGTAGTTACTTTGGACTCCTCATCTTGCATCTTGATTATGGATGTCAATTTTCCTAGCGTGCCTTGACTCCCTGTGGGCTGGGCATTGACTTTCAGTGTGGGCTGGGCCACTGGGAAGATGGACTGAGTCAAGCTTCCTTTCTTTGCCTTTTTTTTTTCCCCCCTTCATTTGCTTCTTTCTCTTGGATTGGGCTGTTAACCTAGATTTCTGGGCTAGACATGGAGCATTGACTCGGGCTACATTTTTCTTGATTTTCATCTCTTCATTGCACTCTTTTTACACGTATTATTTCATTAAATCTTTATTTCCTACAAAAATCACAAAATTAAATAAAATCTAAAAGATAATCCTAACTACGAGTAAAAACTACGTGATTAGAAGTACTTAAATTGACACTTTTGGTGTCTAAACAAATACCTCCACACCAGGATTTTGCCCATCCTTGAGCAAGATAAAAGAAAATAAAAATCTATCTAAGACACCTACCTCATTTTTGTAGAAATCACGATTGCACTTAACACTTGTAACTAGCCTTTAAACCCTTAAGTTTCCCCCTAGTGGACAAGTACAGCATCGTGAGGGTTTGCAGAAGATATGCCTACAAAATCTTTGAAAAGGACAAAGAAAAAGAGGAACAAAAATAGAAAATAATGAATCTATCCCAGTGCGCTATGTGCAAGTGTATCATCACCCTAGGAGTTAAGCTTGCCAAGGTTCGACTCATTCACACTTGACTATTATATTGCCTTATTGACTTGGGAAGCAAGCTTTCCCAGTAGCAATATTGTTTCAAGGGTGGCACCCAGTAACCCATGCCTCAAAGGGATATCTGTCACTCTCTACTCTTTGGGTTTTTATTTTGGGTTTTGTTTTCCTTTTTTTCCCCTTATTTGGGGCCATACAAGAAATACAAGTGGGAAAATCAAACCATGAAAGCCGAACACCCAAAGATAATGGCGATACATAACAAAGGATTAGACTCCACATTATAATGGGGTTAGAACTAGGATATAGAGTGACACATATTAAACTAAGGACTATTATGCACACTATACTTATATACAAATCAATAGTAGGTCACAAGGGGTCATAGTTGATCAAGATAGTACAACCACCCAAAATCACATAAGAATAGAAAATCTTTTTGGTTTTTCAAAAAAAATGCCTTTTTTTTTCTTCAAAAGCATAGCTTCCCCTCCCTTACACCAAGATCACATAATGTCTGCATTGTGGGAAAAGGGAGCACCTAGGACATAAAATAAAAGAAAAGATAGAAATAAAAGAAAAAAATAAAAGAAATGATATATACAATATACAAAGAATGGAACGATAACACTAGGTTGGATACTAACTGTAGCTAAACTGCCTTACCACCCATTAGAAATCACTAGGTGGTTCATGGAGCATCAGACACTCCACATCCTTCTCTATAGGAAGCTCCGGGAACTGTTTCAATCTTTGACCATTAACCTTTTACTTAGCTCCAGAAGTAGGTTCTTGTATCTCAATTGCACCATAAGGAAATACATGAGTAACAATAGCACTCTCATGCTTGGGGCAAAGTCCTTCATAAGAATCATCCTGCCATGAGCCAACTTCTCCCTCCCCTTAGATAATCGACCAATCTCATATGCCTTACCTCGAATCTCCTCTAGCTCACTTAATTGCAGTCTCCTCTCCTCGCATGTTGTAGTAAGATCATACTTAAGGGTCTTAGTGGCCCACCAAGATCGATGCTTAAGCTCAACTGCGAGATGAAAAGGCCTCCCATAGACTACCCTCTAAGTTGACATACCCAAGGGTGTCTTATAAGCTGTTCTATAGGCCTTAAAAGCATCAATAAGCTTATCAGTTCAATCATTCCTAATCTTGTTGACAGTTTTCTCTAAAATCTGCTTGATCTGACTATTAGAAACATCAACATGCCCATGGGTCTAGGGTTGATAAAGAGTGGTTAGCCTATGAATATTAGAGTATCGAATCATCAATGAATCAAAAGATTGGTTATTAAAATGTGCACCCTGATCACTAATAATAGCACGACGCATGCCATACCTAAAAAAGATGCTTTCCCTTAGAAACTTCACAACAAATCTAGCCTTATTAGTCCTAGATAGCGTCAACTAACTTAGACACATAATTAATAGCTAGCAAGATATACTCATCGTAAAAGAAACCAGGAACGGTCCCATAAAGTCTATACCCCACATATCAAAGATCTCTATTACAGTAATAAGGTTGAGGGGCATCATATTCCTCCTAGTGATGTGACCTAACTGCTGGCGTCTAAGGCATCTCCTACAGTACTTATGGGCATCTTTAAACAACATAGGCCAATAAAATCCATATTGAAGAACGTTAGTTGCTACCGTTTTCCTGCTAAAGTGCCCTCCACAGGCTTGGTATCTATCCCTATCATGCTTATTCTAACCCTCAAAAATCATACCAGTAATAAGATAGTTCACAATATCAGCACACCAAGGGTTAGACTGAATCATAAATAACTGCTCATTAGGGAAGCACTCAGAAATGAGGGCCTCAGTAGCCCTAGTACATGCTATCTTAGACAGGTAGTCAGCAACAGCGTTTCTATATCCCTTCTTGTCTCTAATCTCACAATCAAACTCATGTAGAAAAAGCATTCATATCACAAACCTAGGCTTAGCATCCCTCTTTAAAAGAAGGTGCTTAAATGCAACATGATCAGTAAAAACAATAACATGAGAACCAATCAAGTAAGGTCTAAACTTTTCAAAAGAAAAGACCACAACTAAGAACTCCTTCTCAGTCATAGTATAGTTCATCTAGGCATCACTTAATGTGTGGCTAGCATAAGAGATCACGTAGGGTTTCTTATCAATGTGTTGCCCTAAAACTATCCCAACAGCATAGTCAGAAGCATCAAACATCAACTCAAAAGGCTCGCCCCAAATGGGAGGATGTAGAATGGGAGCAGTGGT
This sequence comes from Carnegiea gigantea, assembly GCA_029747015.1. Lineage (NCBI taxonomy): Eukaryota > Viridiplantae > Streptophyta > Magnoliopsida > Caryophyllales > Cactaceae > Carnegiea > Carnegiea gigantea. Next base: position 32,127 of record JAKOGI010002468.1, read on the forward strand.
TAGGGTTTCCTTCAGCTTAGCAAACACCTCTAAACACTCCTCAGAGAAGTGAAAGGGTACATCCTTAGCTAGAAGGTTGGACAAGGGCTTAGCAATCTTGCTAAAGTCTTTAATAAATCTATGATAAAATCAAGTATGTCCAAGAAAAGACCTAACATCTTTAACACTAGTGGGAGGAGGAAGATTGGCAATCAAATCAATCTTGACCTTGTCAACCTCAATACCCTCACTAGAAATGACATGGCCTAAGATAATCCCCTTTTTCACCATAAAGTAACACTTCTCCTAATTCAAGGTAAGATGATTTCCCTAGACCTTTTCAAAACTTTATCTAAATTGGTCAAACAATTATCAAAAAAAAGAACTAAATATAGAAAAATCATCCATGAAAAACTTTATACAATGTTCAACCAAATAAAAGAATATAGAAATCACGCATCTCTGGAAAGTAGTAGGGGCATTACATAAACCAAATGGCAGCTTCCTAAAGGCGTAGGCAATAAATGGGCAGGTAAGGTAGTCTTCTTGTGATCCTTAGGAGCTATAGAGATCTGGGTATAGCCGAAGTAACCATTAAGAAAACAGTAGTATGAGTGTCTAGCTAATTTCTCTAACATCTAGTCTAAGAAAGAAAAGAGGAAATGGTCTCTGCAAGTGGTAACATTCAATTTTCTATTATCAATACCTCCACCCAGACAAGACTCGAGTTAGGATTAATTTGTTCTTATCAATCCTAATCACGGTGATACCGGTCTTCTTAGAAACGACAAGAACATGACTAACCCATTCACTATTAGAAATAAGGTACATAATCCCATGGCCGAACCACTTCAACAATTCTTTCCGAACTACCTCTTGCAGAGTCAGATTTAACCTCCTTAGCCGGTCTTAGTAAGGTCTAAAACCATCCTCCAAATGGAGCTTATGCTACACAACTATAGGGTTAATACCCTTGATGTCCCCTATGGTCCGTCCTAATGCCTCTTTATTCTCCCTAAGTAACTTAAGTAATTTTCCCTCTTAGTCTTAGTCCAAATCAGATACAATAATCATAGGTAGAGACTCATCAGGACCTAGAAAAGCATACTGAAGGGAGTCAAGTAAGGGTTTCAAATCAAGTGAAATAGTAGAAGTATCACATGCAGAAACAACATTTGCAATAAAGTCCATAAAGCACATATCAAAGTCAAATACGTCATACTTAGGCTCATCACTTATGAAGAAGGACTCATACTCAACAACAAACCCATCCACATGCTCAACTTCTAACTCATTATAACAAAAGTCACCTACCCAACTAAGGGCAGAATGATCCACATCACTAAAACCATCAGGTTATCTTTGCAAATTAAAAATATTCAAGTCAAGAGTCATGCTGCTGAAAGACAGTTTCATCATACCATTCTTACAGTTAATTAAAGCATTATATGCAGCTAAGAAAGGGCGTTCCAAAATCATAGGGATATAGGACTCAGCATTAGGCACCCTCTCAATATGGAGTTCTACAAAGTCAATGGGGAAGATGAATTCCCCCATATTAATAAGCACGTCCTCCACAACGCCCATACAAAGTCTAGTAGACTTATCAACTAGTTTGAGGACAATCTTGGGAGGTCCTAGCTCACTTAGTCCAAGTCTCTTATAAACAGTGAATGACAGTAAGTTCAAATAGCTCCCAAATCCAGTAAAGCTCCATGAATGGTTTGGTCACCTATCGTTGTAGAAATGGTAGGGAAACCTAGGTCCTTGTACTTGATAGGAATCTAACTAGAGATGATAGAGCTAACATTAGATGCTAAGAAAGCTCTCTTCGGCACTACAGTTACCCTTTTGGTAATGCAAAACTCTTTTAGAAATATGGCATATGGGGCTATCCATTGGATAGCATCTAGCACGGGTGTGTTAATTTTATCCTGAGAGAATTTCTCCCTAATCTCATCAATATTGGCCTGGTCCTTCCTCCCCTTTAGCCTGTTGGAGAAGCGAACTGCAGGTTTCTGGACCTTCAAAGGTGGACCAGAAGTACTCTTAGAGAAGATGTAGTCACTGTATCAATAAGCTCATCCTCTTTAGACTTTCCAGAATCATTATCAGCACTAGGGTGAAAAATAGAAGATGAGGCTATAAATGATTTAGATGTTTTATTAAAGTTATCACCCACATGATTATCTACTTCTCATCCTGATCTTAAAATTATTACAACATTGGCTTTCTTAAGTTATCAGGAACTGAGCTAGAGGATGCCCCACTCTTAGGGTTGGTCTAAGGTTGACTCAACTAAGAAAGATGCCTTCTCCTTGTTTGCTATAGCAAACCTGGAAAATTGCTCTGTCATCGCTCTTAGCATTTGTTCATTATTCTCTCTCATCATTCTTTCTATGTCACTTTTAATTCTCCTTTCACATTTATCAACTTCACTGTTACTAGGAGGAGACTGAGACTAGGTAATAGCTACAATAGGAGGAGGAGGCGCTGGCTACCTAGGTGCATTGGGAATACCTTGGTAGCCTAGCCTTGGCATGGTTTGGGAGGAGTTTTCCAGGAAACCCTCCTTACTGATTTGGCAGTACTGTATTAGGTCCACTATCTTAAGAAAAAATTAGGTTGATTACGCCACTCTGGATTAATATTAGGAGCAAAAGAGCCATTCGTTGGTCTTTAGTAGGCCATGTTCACCTGTACTTGGCCTGAGGCCAATTGGTGAGGAAAGTAGTGGCATGTCCTTGAAGTATGATACCAACGCGTGCCATTAGGAGAACATCTCAAGAGTTTAGGAAGTTTGGGATTTCTACATAAGCAACCCCTTCATCCTATTTTCAAGGGCAGCAAATCTAGATTCGAGGTGACTTAAATCAGGCACAGCATGCATACCACCTATGCCCTACTACACATAGAGTTCAAGCTGTCATCTCTAATGGTTTCCTATTGCATGGTCTTCTTAGCTAGATCTTCTAGGAATTCCCAAGCATTAGTAAAGCTCTTGGATAGAAATCCACCTTCACACATTGACTCCACCATTGTACTATTTTCTTGGTTAAGGCCCTCATAAATAATTTAATAAAAGCAGGCTTGGTCTAAACCATGGTGAGGACATTTGGATAAGAGGTTCTTAAACCTATCAAGATACTTCCAGAATGACTCCCTATCAGCTTGCATAAATTGATTAGTTTCATTCCTCAGCTTAACTGTTTTACTATAAGGAAGTATTTTTGTAGAAACAACAACACCACCACCACCACCTCCCAGTGTGGGTCCCGCTTTCGCGGGGTTTGGGGAGATCCAGCTGTAGGCAACCTTACCTCTACCGGTATTCCTACCCATAGAGAGGTTGATTCCAAGAGACCCACGAAAACGGTTTTGAGAAAAAAGGTTTAAAGAGGAAAGCGCTTGCGAAGCATTAAAAGAGCGAAATCAGTACCAAAGAAGCTGAAGCTGAAAGACGCTAAAAGAAAGCTGAAAGAATGTACCTCAACAATCCATGTTAGGCAGCTGCCGTCCCTCCCAGAAAAAAAAAGCGCAACTTGCATACGAACACGACAGACCCCTACCAGCATTAAGCCACTATAGCTACTGACAATTATGGAGACGCTTCTCTGCCATCTAAGATCCTAATCCTATTCCGCCACAACCTCCTATCCTGAGCCAGGTCCTCCGACAGACCCACTACTTTCAAGTCCTCTCTAATCACCTCGTCCAAACTCTTCTTCAGCCTACGCCTGCCTCTCTTACCACCGGGAATTTTTTTCGTAGAAAGACCTGCACAAATATATCCCAGTTGGTAATAGAATTTGCGGGCAATCTATACATCCACTTTTTGAGATTATCTTTTAAAGCAAAGGGAATAAATTTCAATTACACAGTATCAATAGGCACATTAGGGTAGCACATCACAAAACAAAACTCTTCGAACTCTCATAGAAATAGGTATACATCCTTTATGCTGGTAAACTTAGTAAGTTTATGGGTATACTGGGGCTTGAGTTTGAAAGTAACATTTTCTAGGGCCGGTATATTAAAACATGATGGTTCTGTAGTCCCACGTGGATAAAAGATGTCATTAAGGGGCATAGGTCGAGGTTGAGCCTCACCCATTTTTTTATCCTCAATTTCGAGTTCTGATTCGCTACTATTTCTAGGTCGATCCCTAACATATTCAAATGCTTGGTTTTAGGATGCCTAACCCAACTAGCCATGTGATAAAACCTCTTTCGTTTTTATGGTTTTTTAATTTTTTGATTTTTTAGAAAGCAATAAAGATCAAATTTTTAGGAAGATGGATGAATAGTAAAATAGAACCAACCAAATTTAAACTACTCAAAGCAAATAAATTAAGTAATTAAGGAACCTACTAAGAAATTAAGTTACTACTACAACTATTCAAAGCAATTAGCAATTAAAACTAGTAATCAATTTCAGCACCATCGCTGGCACGGCGCCAAAAACTTGTACACTCTTGAAGGAAGTGTAGTAATACCGCAAGTGTACAGCTATAGTTGTAGCATTATACGGGTTGTCCACAAGGATAGGTTGAATTTAATCACTAGTATTGAACCACTAAACTAATCTAAAGATAATCTAACTAAAAGTAATTTCCATTAATAGCAAGTAACCTCACAAAAACCCTAATCTAAATAATGAAAGTGAAATAAAAACTATAAGAGAGAAGAAAGAAATTACCTTGACTACTTAGAATTAATAGATGCAGAAAATTCAAACCTTGAATAAGAGATCACCTCAAAACTTCAATATCTACCATCAACTCGAGAGAGTAATAAAAATTGAAACTTTGAATGAGAAAATTCACTGCAAGAGTTCACCTATTTTGATACGAAAAGATTCATTTCTAAATGCCTAAATTTTGTATCTAATGTGCTTTAGAAACGAAAATTTCGTTTATAAAATTTCGTCTGTAAAGCTACCGTCGCTGATGAAAAATAGAAGCAAAATCCGCTTTTGTTTCTAATAGAGACAAAGATTAGATAGGAAACTGTTTTTCATGTCTAACAAATACTAACAGTGTTCTTATCAAATCATCTAAGATTCGTATCAATTAGAAATGAAATTAAAAACCAATAGCTAGGTTCGTTTCTAATTGAAACAAAAACCAAGGTATCTATTATGTATACTTTTTGTATCTAATTGAAACAAAATTGAATTTTTTATTTTAAGGTATGTCTTTTTGCAAGGGAAAGCTTTTGATTTTCGTTTCTAAATACTTCATTTTTGTTATGATTTGGTCTCTATTTTACAAAACTTCACCTATATTTCCAATTTCATTAATACATATATGACTCAAATGTATCGAAAGATACCAATATATTATAACATGTAAGCTGATGACAAAGTTTCAATTACAAAATGAAGGGGGTTAAGGGACACCTAAGCACTAGAGTTCCGAAAGTGAGATTCAAGTTGCGAAAGCATCCTTGTTTTAGTAAACTTCCTTTTTCATCAAAGTAAGCTCTTCTTTTGTAGCACTGAGCTACTCTTTAGATTCCTTTTAACACATCCAAGGTCCAACAATTTCAAGACAAAGGTAACTGCTGACTCGGTCTCTTGATTGTAAAGCACTAAACTTCATACATTGATACTCACCCTGCAATCAAGAGAAACCTATCATTAATTATCCTTTAACTTTACAACTTATAGCCAACATTAATTCCATCTTAGATGACACTCTCTTAACGTACATCCTGAACATGATAGGAAAAACCTAATGAATGATAATGGAGGAAGTTTCATAATTATCAAATGTTGGAACATATCAATAGGGTTTCATTTTAATCTTCATCTTCAATAACACATGACCAAATCATTAAATAAATTAGTACAACAGAATAATTCCCACAATAAAAAAGGAAATAACACTAATAACTTATTATAAGCAAACCAACTAACCATCATTATAACATACACCATAGGGGCTTAGAAAAAAGCCGATTCAGCCACTTCCCAAAAAGCCAAAATGGTGACTAAAATAAAAACCAAAACCAAAACTAGTTGAAGAACAATGAAAAAAACCAAAGCAAGCGCACACAATAAGAACAATAACAAGAACCACCAGATAGGCAACAACAACAACAATAGGAAGAACAACCATAATAAAAAGGGTGGCAAAGGGTAGCGACAGCTAATTAAGTCAATAAAAGAAATTAACAATTGCATCATATTACACCCAATCGAATAAGTGAACATCAGCAAATTCTACTTCTTACCCTAACCAGACATCACAAATTTTCACCCGAGAAATTAAACTAATTGCTAATGCTCATAAACTAAATTTTTGAAGAGACGAAAATACCAGATTTATGATCACTAGCTAACCTAGCTAATAGTCTTACACTACCAGACAAGTTAACCCACAAAATTTACTGATTGGAACTTATTAACCCACAAAATTTACTGATTGGAACTTATCAAAACAAGTCAAACCCTGTAATTAGGAAACTATGCACACAAGCAACATTTAGATATTTGTATAAAGTCACTGGATCCAACAACCAAAAGATAGCAGTCACCATGATACTGATATGGAAAAGGACTAAGTAAATGGATTATTACTTTATTCATATGTATAAACCAAGCACATCTATAGGTTAACATCCAACAACAATATTCACCAAGTGGAGATGTGGAATTGGCTTATAAATAGCAAAAGGAAGAAAGGAATTTTCACAGAAACAAGCTTACCCCAGATTAAAAAGATCAAGATTATGAAATCTATGATTGTACAATAGTGACCTTATCCAACGGATACACTAAAGTTAGCTTAGTTAGTTTAAACTCCATAATAAGTCAATTTCTTCACAGATGAATTTCTCTGAATCAAATCAATTTATCATCTAAGATGATGACGTATAATCCACTTACAAATGACAACTTAGACATACTTAAATCCCTCCATTATGAAACATAATTGAATCAACCACCTATAATCATCATGTCTAATTGTGGAAATATATTAAGAAAAGCAAAGAAGATTAGGCATCTACGTTGAACTAGAAACAGTAATTGCTCATCTCATTGAACACAATCCAAGAGAACAGATTATTGCAAATTTGCAACAAACATGTCCAGCGAAACAAAAAGGAAAATGCTTTTATGATGAAATTATGGCTACAAGGCAAAGAAAGTTTGCACGCCCATAGATTTCCACTCAAGCCCATGAATTACATATCATAAGGACAAGACATTATCAAAACAAGTTCAGTCTCACAAAGTAGACCAAAAATAAGAGATAGAAACATAAAAAGAGATATAAACAAAGAAAAATGCATAGAAATAAGAATCACAACCTACAAACCTCAGGCAAGTTGAAAATGAACTAAGTCAAAATACAAATAATAGAAGTTATTATGCATTTGTAGAGATTTCATAATTGCACATAACACACTTGTAGGTTAGTAACAAATTAAGTAGGATTCAAATACAAATTTTGCTATCTTTGACAACGAAGTTAGAAATAGATCCATCGAAATCATCCAATATAATACAAAAACCCTAAGTCACAAACTAAAAATCAAGTCATAGCTACAGAAAGAGATATAAAGTGAAAGATAATTACTTATGGAGATCTTTCAATTGCTAATCACAAGTGCAAGGATGGAGCAACTCAACATTTACAATCATAGCCCAATACATCTCCTCGATCCTTCTAGAACCTTCTCTCTGGCGATAGAGTTCTTGGTGGTTATGGTGTTCACAGGGTAAGTAGGAGGAGAGGGAAGACAGAAGGAAGAAGAGGAAATTAAAGATGACAATGAAGATAGAAGGTGTTAGGGTTTGCAAGAGGGAATAGGCAGAGAACGCGCATGGTCCCTAGCCAGATCTAATTTTATTTGGAAAAGAATTCCAAATTATGTTTTAAAATTAAGTTTGAAATGAATTTAGAAACAAATTCTAAATTTCATTTCTATTAGAAATGGATTTCACAGTTTGTTTCCAAATTTTGTATCAATTTGAAACTAAACCAATTTCATTTCAAAATTTTGTATCTCAATAATTTTAGAAATGAATTTTTAAATTCGTTAATGATTTTGTTTCTATAAGGACGCATTTTTATAGTGATATTTTTGGGAAGACTAAATTAAAACTAATAAACTTGAAATGAAACTAAAAGTAGAAAATTTGAATTGAAACTGGAACTAGGAGAGTTGAAACTCGAGAATTCAAATTCAAATTGAAAGAATTGCAAGAATCACAATTATCTCTTAAATTCTAAAACTAATGCTATAAGAGAAAGGAAGAGAATTTGGAGATTTTCAAGCACCCCAAGAGCCTCTATTTATACTAGTGCTGACCCCCCATATTTCCTAATTATACTAGAATTCCCAATACACAACTAGTATTTCACTTTCCTAATTGCAATTTATTTCTAATTTCTCAAATAATTTTCCTTGCCAATTGGCTTATGCTAATTGGGTTCAGATAAAGGAAATAAGAAAACACCCTAAGCTGATGGAGTTGAAGATCAGGCGGGCCGGACGTGTGAAACTAAACCAGGTTGGGTCGTGCCTAAAGGAAAAAGGCGCTGACTGGAGTTGCTATCTTATAAGAAGAGAGTGGGTCACGAGTGGATTAGGAAAGGGGAGGCATTGGGTTATTTTGCTCGGAATTAGGCCGCGCGTGTAGGCTTATACAAAGTCAAGGCGTTAGGCTCTTTTACTCAGAATTGGACCACGTGATGTAATGAGAGCTGGTGCCCCTTTTCCGCTTTCCTTTCTTTCTTTTTCTTTACTTCTTCTACCGGGCTGGCTTGAGAGAAAAACAGGTCGGCTGGGCATTGACTTTCAGCGCAAATTAGGCTGTTAGGGAGCTAGACCGAGTTAGGTTTCGTTTCTTTTCCTTTATTTTTTTCCCCCTTTATTTCCTTCTTTCTCTTGGATTGGGCCATTGACCTGGATTTCTGGGCTAGCATGAAGCATTGACTCGAGCTGCATTTTTCTTGATTTTTATCTCTTCATTCCACTCTTTTTACACCTATTATTTCACTAAATCTTTACTTCCTACAAAAATCACAAAACAAAATAAAATATAAAAAATAATCCTAACTATAAGTAAAAACTAAGTGGCTAGAAGTACTTAAATGGACAATTTTAGTGCCTGAACACTAACCGACGAAGTGCACTTTCTACCACCAGTGTTTTTTTCTTCTATCTCCAAACAAGATGTTGGTTCGCCTTTCCTGTCAGTGGTTCATAGTCATTTTGGACTCTTCATCTTGCATGGAAATCATGGATGTTAATTTTTCTAGTGCCCCTACAAACGTATCTTCCTTTGTGGGAGGTAATGAACCTTAAGTAATCAAAGTAGGATGTTCCCTTTTCTAAATAAGCTAGGTAAAGGGCTAAGTTCTCATTTTTCATTTTCTACCATCTAGTGATCTGGTTCATGGTGAAGCGTGATTCACCATGCACACTTAAGGCTTTGATTAGAGATTATAAGCATCTTACATTCCTATGATGTAAGCCTCATATTCAACTACATTATTTGTGATCCTGAAATCTAATTTGGTGGGGATTGGGACGTTTAATCCTTTTAGCAGTACTATTAAGATGCTAACCCTGTACCTTTGTGGTTGGATGCATCATTGAAATACATTTACCAAGCTTCATCCTCATCTAGAAGGATATCTTTGTTGGAAAAAATTATGGCTTTCTTCCTCATGTTTTCTAGGAGCCAGGAAATCTGATATTGCTCTATCTTTCATAGATTTTTGTGTTTGAAATTCTAGATAGAATTAAGGAAGCAGGACCGTGCATTATGAGATCCTTCCATGCAAGATGGGTTAGCACATAAGGTATTTTAATGAATCCACTTTCCCTGTGGCCTTTACTTTATTATTTAACATGCAGTTCCTTAATTTCTTGGTAACCCATATGAGAGCTGAGCATATTTTCTCGATTTAAGAACACTGAACCTCATAGTCGATGAACTTTTTACTCAAGTAATATATGGCATTTTACTTTTCTTCACTTTCTTGGGCTAACATCACACCCATTGCAAAATCCATTGTTGTCAAATATAGTAACAATGACAGATCTTCCTTTAGTGGTCATAAAACTAGTGAGTATAACTGTATTATTTTATGGTGTCAAAAGACTTTTGATAAGGCTCATCCCACTCTATTTGTGAGCTCTTCCTCAATTTCTTGAGGATTGGCTCATAAGTCATTATCAATTTTAAGATGAACTGACTGATGAATTGCACTTGCCCAAAGAAACCTCATATCTGTATTTTTCTACTTTAGGAGGCAGCCTTTCAAGGATGGCCTTAATCTTTGATAGATCGGCCTCTATTCTTCTCGAGCTAACCATTTATGCTGGGAACTTTCCAAAAGTGACCCCAAAAGTGTGCTTCGGGGGTTACAAGCGCATGTTATACTTTTGCAGTCTTTTGAAAAATTATCAAAGTGCAAGGACATGTTCCTCTCCACCTTTTAATTTGATAATCATGTTGTCCACATCAGGTAAAGGAAAGTAATCTTTTGACTTGCTTTGTTCAGGTCTCAAAAATCCACACAAATTTGGACCCACGCATCTTTCTTAAGTACTGGAACTATGTTACCCAATCAGGATAATTTAAAACCGTTAAGAAGCCTGAGTCTAGTTGTTTTTTGTAACTCTTCTTTTATCTTTAAGGTCAATTTGTGTTTCGTTCGACAAAGTTTCTATTTGATAGGCTTCGTATATGAATATACTAGGATGTTATGCTTGGTGATGTCTGGTTCGATCACGAGCACCTCTTTTGTAGGACCATGCAAAGACATCTTTAGATTCACTTAAGAGGTGATTAAAGTGCCTTTTCTTTTCAAAAATCACAAATGAACATAGTGCGAGCTCCTTTAGTTCTTCATTTGTCCCAACATTGGTCTTTGTTTCTCTTTAAGGGTAACAACTTCATTATATTCATTATTCATTAAGTGTATTGGAGTGATTATTCTCTATTAGTGCAGACAATAGAAGAGTTAAAATTCTATTGAAATTCTAACAAATATATTTGTTTAAGCTTGAAACAAAATACAAGGAAACTCTTTCTCGCAAATGAAGAGTTAATTTTGCTTATAATTGAAGATTTTATTTGGTTCAGTAGTCAGGCTCTTGAGCTCTCCAATTGTGTGCTTGACCCTTTTTTTCTCGATGTTGATGGTCAATAACATCGAGGTATAATTCCTTTTAATTTCCTTGGTGATAATCTCCTTAGGATTGACGCCAAGGCTAGCCACAGCTAGTACCTGTCCATGATCTTCATGCTTCCTTTTTTTGCTCTGAATAGAAACCTAAAACAGCCATAGTCACCCTTATAAGCCCATTCTGATTTGGATTTGTATTTTTAGCAAAGAGAACATCCTATTCTAAGAGAGCACATGGAAGATCTCAAATCCTAGGAAGACCTCTCCCAACTTCAGGATGTACTTTGATTTGGTGAACCTATAATAAGGTGCATCTTCCCCTTCTTTTATAAACCCTCCATTAAGGGTCAAGAGATAAGGAGGTATGTCATAGGTATAGATCCCCTTATCTTGCAAATGCTTTTTAAGCTTTTCCTCTCTAATCTTGAAATGAAGCTTTTGCAAAGAGGGCTCATACCCTAGGCTAAGATTGTGAGCAAAGGGATTCACCTTTGTAGGAGGCATTGGCATTGTTAGCCTCTTCTCTAGCTGGGGTCTAGGTAACCCTTGTTCTTTACCATGGCATTAACCGTCTCATTAGAGAAAGGCCGAATTGAATGAAACTTTATCGTTTGATTTGATGACAACATATTCATCAACTACAAAGCCCAAATTGTATGTCATCATAAAAAAAAATATCATGCTCCATCTCAAAAAGCAGAGCTTTCTCTTCAGTGATTGTAATCATGGGATTGACGTTTATGTTCACACCCATATTACTATTTTCTCAACCTTTTCGTGAACAATAAAGGGAAAGCTTTTCCATCGCGTACCCAGAGGGTGACTAAGCAAGTGGTTAAAATTAGTTTGGCTATCTAAAACTTGGAAGGCCACCTTCCTTTTTATCCCTTCAACTGTTATATTTAGGGTGACAGTTCACAAAACCATTATGTGGGCCTACCATGCACTCGTAAGCCTTGTGTCAAAAGGGTCATATCTGCTACAGTTATACCTAGTTTTCTTGCAACTAGATGGGCATATTCAACTAACGACCAGTTGTTGACTAAGACTATGGGTATGAACTTAATTGTGCAAGTTATAATGGGATATATAGCATTATTATTTTTTATCCCTTCAGTAAGGAGGTCTATATCATAAAAAGTTATGGTCGAAGAGGACCTTTTAGTTGTGAAGAAACAAATTAGTTCTTTAGGGTTCTCTACACTGTGGCTTTCATCCCTGCAACGGTTTTAAGAAATGCCTCTCGATGGTTTATAGTGGAAACTAGGAGTTTCCATATTGGTATGTTAGCCTTAGTCCTTTTCAACATGGCAATGAATGGCTCCTCTTGTGACTCAGATGTTATGGTGCGACATGATAAGTTCTCCTGTCAGATTAAATGTGAGGGGCGTGTAAGGGGCTTGTAATGCCTCCTGTTGTGGGTTTGGTGTTGGATTTCTCCTTCTTCATCCCATTTTACCTAGGCTGTTTCGATGGGAATGAGCGGAGCCACCCAAGTGTCCTCTTCATCATCTCCCCATTCTTTATCTACTTCATTCTCAATGGTTAGCCCCATTGTTCAGTTACCTACATTTTGGATGGACAAGGCTCGATCATCTATTAGGCCCTATATTGCAAGGTTTAAGCCAAACACTAGTCAATATGATGCCGTTTTCCATGACAATAATTGAAATAGGTGTCGATGTCATACTTTCCACCTCTTTTATCCTCTGGCAGATCGAGCTTGGGCCAAATGGACTTAAGGAGCTCTTGGCTTTCAAGTCTTTTTAAGCCCTATCCAAGCTTCACCATGAGTAGGGTAAAAACCTTATAAGGTTGTCTTGTCCTCGAAGTCTCTACTGTATCTACCTCATTTGCCATTTTGGTGTTGGAAGTGGCAGTGGCTTTCTTATCCTTGAAAGAGCATTTGTTATTTAGGTAAGGGTTTTTGTGTCCCTTTTGCAATTCTTCCTCTGCAAGCATCCCGACATCATGTAATTTGCAAGAATATGCTTAGGGCCTGGAACTTGAGGTGTTGATTGTAATTTCGCCTCAAGTTCTTAATGATTATTCGATCTTGGTCTTTTCTGGTAGGTTAGTTTAACGCCTAAGAAGCCTTCGTTCTCTTATTAGATAATTTTGAGTGTAAATTAAATACCATAAGTATACGAATTTCATTGTAGTACTTGAGGGTTGTCTTCTTAGGGACGAGGATGAGATTAAGGTCACTAAGTATGAAATTAAACTAATCTAGCATCATTCTAAACTAATTAACCAATAAAAAAATAAAACTATAGATTATAAATGGATCTAACTACTGAGAATCACTAAATTTTCATATCAATCACTATAACCTAAATGAGACATTATATAATCTAACTTAAATAACATCAAATCAAAGCTTCATGTTCTATATACACCCCAAGCTCAAGGTCACGAACCAAAACCTGAACATAATTGAATTAACCAAAACAACACAGAAAACTGAGCAGCATTCAATCAGCAATAGAGCTTATAAAAACTAAACCGAGAATTGCTCAAACATGGTGTAATCGCCATTAACCTGGTTTCGAGCAGGACAAAAATAGGGCGGGGGCAAGATTGTAATTTGAACAAAACTAAGCTAGAAAATAGAGGAATTAAACCAATCTGGATGTATAGTACCCACAAAATGTCATCAAAATTCACTCATTGATTCACAACAACAGAGGACTTGAATTGAATCAAAATAACCAAAACCCAAAGAGTAGAGTAAATGATCGAAATGATACCAGAAATACCTCAAAATGGCACAACCAAGTGTCGTGTAAAGCAAAGCAATTAAAATAGGGCATAATGAACTTGAAAGAACTACAGACAAGGGGAAATTCGAAAATTGCTTAAAACCAAGCCTAAAAACGTTGCAATTACAACTAAAAATTTGTGATAATCTACCCAAATAAACGAACTAAGCTTTGAATATGAAATTACAAGCTAGAACAATGAATCTGACATTCAAAATCAAAAACGAAAAAATGGAAATCGAAAGCAAACCCTAAACTCAAAAATGACACTTGAATTAAATCCTAAAATGGTCCAAGAACTGGAATTAAACCAAAATGTAATCGAACCTAAAGACCTCCGTCCATACCTATGGTGCCACAACCTTCGATTTACACTCAGCCTATTCTTGATATGCACTGTTCAACTCAGGCTAGCATAGACGATGATGATGCTGGAATCTGGCGTGCTGTGCTGGCACTTGGTGATGGTGGAGATGGATGAAGGAGATAGCGGATGGGTGCGTGCAGGTTCTGTTTAAGAGAGAGAGATGAGTTGGAGAGTAGTCAAAGAGAGAGAAGCAGATGGGAAAGGGGGTAGTCGGGTTTCTGTTCGGTTGAGTGGAGAGAGGAAGTGAGAATTGAGGGGAAAAGTTAGGTCATGTGTCCAGCACGCGGGCGAAATGAGCAGAATTAGGAATTTTTTTTTAATTTTTGCCTTGCTTTTTTAAAAATTATTCGACACCTATAAAATCAATTAAAATACAATAAAAATCTAAAAATAAGAATTATTACGAGTATAAATTAGGTATAAAGGTATCATAAAAATATCATATTTTTCGTACAAACACCTCAATCAAGTCAAAAAGTGCGGGAAACTTTCCTTTTCATCTTGCTTCAATAGTTCTAAGTCATGGAGTGTGGTATTGATGCGGCTTCAATAGTTCTAAGTCACAAAGTGTAGTAATGATGCGGAGCAAGTTCTGAGCTTTGGCCTACTCTCACTAGTGAGGGTCTTGAACCAAGTTGGTTCAATATTGACCCTAGGTCAAGGTTTAAGTTCTCCTAGGTCAATATTGACTTGGAGCACTTAGAAAGGTCCAATTAGGATTAGGGAAGGTGGGTGGACCACTAGTGACCCTAAATAAGGAGTTAACCACTTAATCCTCTTAAAACCACCTGATTAGCTCATTTACAATTTCTAGGCTAAATACTTTGCTTCATTTATAGCTCAAATTTAACCAGAAAAATGATATCTAATTTCTGCAAATTATACATCTATAGAAAGGTCCAGATGTATATTTTCTAATGAGTCTTGAATTGCACTCAAACTCTAAGTATAGAGGAAGTTATGAGCTAAATACCGATCAAGGATTAGTGCAGGATTATAAAATGCATGATTCTAATCATGGGCTTGATTGAGGAGGCTACAGGTGTAATTTTAGAGATTAAATAGCATAGGATGATTCTTCACATACAAAGGAAGAATTAACAAGTGGCAGCACCTCCATTGGTGGAGTAGAGCCTACTCAATGCCCTCTATAAGATAAAGGATGAATCCTCAAAAATACAGCCCATAGTGCTTGTAATTATTTTAAACATCTTGATTTATTTTTGTAGGATATTTTATATGCCTCCTATTGGCCCACTTGCTCCACTAATTTACAGCTAATTTTTCCTCTAATTGGGTATTTATAGATCTAATTACCACCATGAAAATTCAGACTCGATGAATGATATAAGAGCTTGAAGCTTGATTTTCCTCAAAATTTCAAATTCTTTATCTCTCTAAGGAGGGTGGTGATTCAAGTTCTTTCCTTTAATCTAATCCTCGGTGCTAAGGCTTTAGAGACTTAGAGGGTGGATTGATTTATCTTCTTGCTACATATTTCAAGTGTTGAATCTTTCCAATTAGAGACTTTCTTTCTTTGGGACTTCTCTCTCTCACGGTTCATCTTTGGAAAGATGGATCTTCAAAATCCATTGAGCTCATCTACATGAATTTCATACCTTTATTTGGTCACGTGGAATGCACTATGGATTATTTTGGTATCAGAGCAAAAAGATCCTATCTCTTGGCAAGCATCCCTTCCATCAATCCTTGTGTTGGAATTACTTAAAGTTTCCTCCTTTCTGTACTATTTTTGTCACTAGTTCTCACTCTCTAAATTTCCTATATAGTCCACAAAGAACCTTTAAATAGCCTAAACACAACTCCTAAACCAAATACAACTCAAAAACTGCATAAAAATGTCTTCACAAAAATCTAGAAAATATCTGTAATAGTCACCATCATGGATAGCCCATGGTGACCAACACGGACCGTGCCAGTGCCTTTGTCATTTTTTTTTTTTCTCATTCCAGAGACCACCATGACCCCATTGGGGTATCGCCCATGCCGGGTGGTCCCTGTTCTTATTCAACTCCTTCACTTCTTTCCATCCTTTTCCCTCTTTCATCCCATAAATTACTACCATGGCTAGTAAGGGAGAAGCTTCTGACCCCTAGAGCATTCCTCATCAGCAAACCCTTGAGATAGGTAAGGCCCTTATAGAGCTTCAAGAGCAAATGCGAAAGCTCACTCAAGAGGTTGGACAAGTAGGGAAATCCATAGCACGAAACCCTTACCGACGAGGCTATGATGCTTGTCCTCTTGACCTCGAATTCGCCTCCCATGAAGGCTTTGATGATGAGGAAGGAAGACCAAGGAGAAGAAGGCATCCAAGGGATGATCTTTGGGATCTCAAAGTTGAGACTCCAGAATTTGATAGCAATCTTAACCTGAAGAGCTATCTTTATTGGGTCCAAACCCCTGAGAGGATCTTTGAACTCAATAATTACAATGATAAAAAGGCCTTCAAATTGGTCATTCTTAAGATGGAGTATGCTTCATTGTGGTGTGAACATCCAAAGAAGAGTAGGGCTAGAGAAGCCAAATCCAAAATCAAGACTTACTCTAAGCTCAAGAAGTATATGGATAAGAGATTTCTACCCCCTTCTTACAAATAAGAACTCTATCTCAAGATCACCTCTCTCAACCAAAAGAATCTAAAGGTAGAATTATACATTAGGGAGTTTGAACAACTCCAAATGTAGGTTGGCTTTGGTGATGTGTGTCACCTAGCTATCGAGGTTGAGAAGTAACTTAAGGATCGTAAACCCTTTTAAACCCCTTCCCGTATCTGTCCTTCAAGTATGCCCAAGGGTTGCTTCATCTCCAACAAAGTTATCACTACCCCTACACCCATCAAAACTCTTGACAAGGATAAAGGGATTGCTAGTGAACCACTCAAGAGATTGGAGGGTGAAAAGTGTTTCAAATGTCATGGCGATGAGCACTTTCAAATAGATTGTCCTAACCAAAGGACTCTCACCATTAGAGAGGTGGAAGAAATTTAAGCTATTGAAGAAGCCACTAGTAAAGGGGAAGTAGAGGATCAAGATGAAACTTTGATCACTATGGATGTGGGTGACTTCTTGGTGATTCAAAGAGCACTTCATGTCCAAGAGGCTCCATGTGAGCCAAGCCAAAGTGGGTAAATTTTCCATACCCAATGCACTATTGGAGATAAGGTGTGTGAGCTCATTATTGATGGAGGAAGTTGCAGAACACTCATTGACACACTTTAATTACCCACCAAGGTGCATCCCACCCCTTATTCTCTCCAATGGCTCAAACAAGGAAGCGAGATAACTATTTCTAAACAAGCACTTACTGCATTTTTGGTTGATCCATATTGTGGTGAAGTGCTTCGTAATGTCCTTCCTATGAATGCATGTCACTTGTTACTTGGTAGGCCTTGTTTGTTAATCATGTAATTCATAATGGGCATGCCAATACTTATGCATTCAAGTATATGGGTCGAAATCTTACTTTGACACTGCTACCTCTACCTAAACTCCTCAAATCTAAACTGGGGAAGGGAAGTCAAAAAAGCCTATTCATGAGTAAAACATGGGTGGAGAGAACCATTAGTAAGAGCCAGCCTTTATTTACCTTACTTATGGTAAAATCAAACACAGGTGAGGTAGTGAAACTCATACATCTCTTAACTCAATCACTCTTGAAAGAGTTTGAGGATGTATTCCCTAATGATTTACCCCAGGGGATCTATTCTTTAAGAGGAATCGAGCACTAAATTGATCTCATACCAGGTGCTTCTTTACCAAACAAGTCAGCCTATAGGTGCAATCCTAGTGAATAAAAAGAGCTTCAACAACAAGTCCAAGAATTGCTTGATCGTGGGTACATTACGGAAAGCTTGAGTCCATGTTTGGTTTCCATCCTTTTGGTACATAAGAAGGATGGCACTTGGCATATGTGTGTTGATTCTAGGTCCATAAACAACATCACCATCGAGTATCGATTCCCTATTCCTCGATTGGATGATATGTTTGATGAGTTACATGGGTCCAAGGTCTTTTCCGAAATTGACCTTTGAAGTGACTATCACCTTCTTGGAATGAAAGAAGGAGATGAATGGAAAATCGGTTTTAAGTCCAAGTATAGGTTGTATGAGTGACTTGTGATGTCTTTTGGTTTATCTAATGCTCCTAGCACCTTTATGAGGCTCATGAATAAGGTCTTGAGGCCATTTTTGGGAAGTTTGTTGTGGTGCATTTTGATGATATTTTAGTGTATAGTTGTGATGAAACTTCTCATATAGAGCATCCTTCTCAAGTGTTCTAAGTATTAAGACAACAAAAGTCATATGCCAAACTTGAGAATTGTGAACTATTCACTCGTCAAGTTGTCTTTCTTGGCTATGTTGTATCCGGTGAGGGAATTCAAGTAGATGAATCTAAAGTTGAGGCCATCAAGGGCTGGCCTACTCCGACATCTGTCATGGAAGTGTGAAGCTTCCATGGGTTGGACTCTTTCTACTGCTAGTTCATCAAAACCTTTAACTCCACTATGGCTCCCTTAACGGAATGCATGAAGAAGGGAAGCTTTGAGTGCATAAAGGCTGCCAAAAGGGCCCTTGAAACCATCAAGGATAGGCTTTGTTCGACTCCTATCTTAGCTCTTCCCAACTTCAATCTTCTATTTAAAGTTGAGTGTGATGCTAGTGGCGTTGGATTGGTGAAGTTCTCACTCATACTAAAGGTCCTGTAGCTTTCTTTATTGAGAAGTTGAATGGTTCAGGGCTCAACTATTCCACCTATGACAAAGAATTCTATGTCATCGTTAGGGCTTTGGAACATTGGAGTCATTACCTCAAGCCCAACCCGTTTATGCTGCGTTCGAATCACGAGGCATTATCCTAAATCAATGGTCAACACAAGTTGAACACAAGACATGCCAAGTAGGTTAAGTTCCTTTAATCTTTTACCTTTTGTTATAAGCATAAAAGTTAGAAAGAGAATGTTGTGGCTGATCATTATCAAAGATACATGCTCAGAAGAGAAACAAATCTTAAACCAAACCCCAAGACTACTACTATGGATAGAGCCGAAACCGTGAGGGACCTAAAAGGCCAGCTAGACTAAAGGAAACATAAGGTTAACGACATGATGTTGCTACTCCACTACCCTCTTATTGGCCTCTAGCGGTGTGAAGGACACAGTCGCTAGGCTGCATCAAAATCCTATTTGCACAATTATAGCTCAACTGTTGTTGGGTCTTGTCTGCATGCCCCTAGTAAGGACACTTTTGGCATTCCTGATAGGGCTTTTGCTCTCGGTGAACAAGTTAGGGGATACCCACTTATTTTAAGAAAGGACTCTTTAGACACATATAGGGATAATAAGAGCACTTAGCATTAATTCATGGTAATCACATGTGTAAGGTTTGGTACTAAATATATAATAAAAAAAGACTGCAGTAGAGGCAATGGTTTTGACGCCCAAGTGAGATGGAGTAGATGCTTTTTATCTTCAAATTAGTGTTATTGAATGGCCGTAAGATAGTTCTCTTTCGGTGCAATGTCGTGATTGAATGGAAAGAGGGAGCTATAACAAGGCATTCTACCTGGTTTTGGGGGTCACTGGACAAACCCAAGGGCGTGCTTTAGTACGAGACACTCGATAAACTTTGATACTAACCATGTGCCCAAACCAATGGCTCAGTGGTTCAGCAGGGGTTAGGGTTTGGGGATCCCTGAGGCTCAATTTGCTTTTTCCACCGAAGCTTATTCTCTTTTAAGGGGGTGCATTGGATTGGCTTTCTTAAAGTGGTGGTCCCGTGAGTGATGTGGTAAAATGGTTTAGAACTTTAGTTTTTAGAGTTGCCAACACATTTCAAAAATAATATATAGACCCATAATTTTATAGAAGGTTCCCAAATCCTTCTTTCAATAACTCCTAAAACCAAAAGGGTCAACTATAGGATATAGGACTTGACTTTTCAGAAGCGAAAGGATTTTTCCGCAAAATATAATCCTTGATATCTTGAATAGGTATTATTAAAAGTGACTGCATGGCTACAAACCATGGGAACGAATTTAAGGGCGAATGTGCGGTCTAATGAATGGTGAAAACCACTATAGACTACCTACTTTGAAAAGCGGCCTCTATTAGAAATAAATGTATCAAAATAATTATTTTTCGCTCCATGAAAAAGGTATTTTTCCATGATCTTAGTCTCATTTAATGAGACAAGTAATAAGAAGAGGATTAATGGTGACTATGTTTTAGCAGGCCATTGCTAGAAATGTAGAAAAAGTAAAAAATATTTTTTACAAGAAAAACTATTCATCACGACAATAGAAGTCATCGCTAAAATTAGTACATCAATGCAATAAATACTTTTGCAATGACAATTGTCAGTGCATGGCCATTATGGATCATGGCATTAAAAAAGAGTTAACTTGTGTTGGCCAAAATAGTCAAAGCCCAGTGTTAACAAAAGGCAAGATGATATGTCACAGTCCACTCAGTCTCAGTGCGACCATGCAATATTTGTCCAACAAAATTGAAGACATAACAAGAGTTATGCATCTGGTAAACACTGTCATAGTGATGTGCTTAATCTAAGCAATCTCATCAAAACATAGTCATTATAAGCTTCTCAATGTAGACGAACATTTATTTCATAATGAAGATATGTTACTTAAGCTTAAGATGGTTATTGACTATTGCGTTAATTCTCTGATAGAAAATATCATTTGATATTCTACTAACAATATTGATCTCAATGTGAATAGAATTTACTAACGAAAAGGATTAGTTTTATTCATTTTTTTTCTTGACATAATTCTCATAGATTAGTCATATAATATCTCTTGATCATATTAGGGGATGTTCTATATACCATGATTAGGGGAAAAAACTGCCATAGCATCCAAGCGAGTTGAATTTTAAAAAGTACCAGGGAAACGACTAGCTATCAGCATCAAGCATTAATTGCTTCTAGGGCACTTTTTTGTTAAGCCTCTTAATTAATTGGATCATATCGGATTAACCACAAGATTAAGGCATAACGATTACATTAATAGCTACTTTCATGATAGAGGTGGTAGCAGACGTCTTAAAGAAAAAGTTGATTAAGCATTATAGGAGAATTTGCCCAAAACAAAAAGGATTAGACTTCCTGAAATAGCAGTAAAATTCATCACCACAATTTCAAATGAAGGGCTAATATCAAACGTTGCTACAATGGCTATACCACCTATATTCATCTATTTAAATGCTACAAAGGAGATCTACAAATAGAAGAATCATTTGAAGGCAAAAGGTCACAACACTTAAAAAGAAAAATGAAGTCATTATACCAAGCTTGTAACCTATACATTCATTTCTTCTAATTTTCTGTGTTACTGGTGTAGCAGAAGTGAGTGAGAGGCACTATTTCTATATTGAGAACATTGTCCTCCTAAGAGTGTGTGTGCGAAGACTAGGAGTTTGGCTTGTTAGAGTGCCTTGGGAAGACTTTGTCTGTTAACAAGGAGCTAGGGTGTTCATACTAAATTGTGTACAAGCTATTATAGAATGCCTAAGGAAAACTTTATAGATAATAAGGAGTAGTGAGGCTCTTGTTGGCCAGTGTGCTTTTGAGAGTTGGGGAACCCTAGTAGTTAGGCTCGTCGGAGTGCCGTGAGAAAACTCATGATTGTAGGAAAGGAGTCAGCTTATTCTTGCTGAACTATCATTCGTAATAGTGAACTGATTTACTTTTTAGTTCAAGAAAGGACCTAAGGTAGGGATGTAACTAATGGTTGATTTAGGTGAATCTTGTGAAAATTTGGTGTCTTTGTCCCTACTCTGACTTTATATTCTTTGACTTTGATTTTATTTATAGCTTATAGCTTAGTTAATCTTCATTAATTTGTTATACTTTTACTTAAATTTGTTTACGTTATTTAAACTCCTTATTTAATCTAATATTTTCAAAAAGAATCAAGGTTTTACTCTTCGCCCTATTCACCCCCTCTCAGGTGATTTGCCTTATTCAAGAGGGACTGACAACTGGTATCGGAGCCTAATCCACTTACAAGTGATGTAATGATCAAAGTAAGTAAAGATTATGGCAACCACTGGTGCCTAAAAAATGGATCAAGGAAGATCATATAGTAGAGCTCCATTATTCAACGGAACTAACTTTGCTCACTTGAACCCCAAAAAAAAAAAAAACTCACACAAATATTCTTAAAGGATTAGGAGTTGTAACTATGGAACATAGTCAACAAAGGAGACTATTGTTCATGCTTAAAATATGCTATTTTTATGATATCTTTATACCGGATTTATGCTCAAAATAATTGTTATTTTTAGATTTTTATTTGATTTTATTGTGTTTTGTATGTATTTAATAATTTGGAGAAAATGCGGAAAAATGATGAAAAAATGCCGAAAATAAAGCATTGGGCCAGAGTACCTAAACCCGACCTAATCCTTAAGCCTATTTTCTTTTTTTTTTTTTAGCCTAAAAGAAAAGAAAAAAATAGGAGAAAACCCCAGCCCTCACGTGCTGGGCATGTGACACTTACTCCCCCCCTAAAATCTCCTTCTTTCTCCTCTCGGGCAGGTAAGCCCCGAAACCTCAATCTCACCTCTCTCTGTGTCTTGCCATCACCAACACCACGCCAAACCACCATCCTCATCCACGCCAACTACCAGCGAACTCCCACCTTCATTCTCATTGGATTTCCCGTAGAAGACGCCAGCACAACAACCAGCACATCACCATCCCACCGTACAATCAGGCGCCAATCGACGGTGCAGAGGGGCTAAGGTCAAGTATAAATCAAAGGATGTAGCTCCAGAGTTAGGGTTAGAGAGTTTTTGAAATCAGGTTTTAGCTTCAGATTTTAGGTTTAATTTGAGGTATTTTTTTCATTTTAATTTCGGTGTTGGTAAATTAGGGTTCCTGTTCGTTTCATATCTTTTGATTTTAGATCTAATTTCATCTTTCGAATTCATGTAATTAATCTTTGGTTTGCTAATTTCTAGTCGACATTCATGAATTTCAGTGTGCTATTACAAAATTTTGGAATCAAGTTTGGATAATTTCAGTTTTTCCCCCTCCCCTGTTCTGATTCTGGTTATGTTTGGTTATGGCAGTTTAGCCATTCTCAATGGGTGTTGAAGCTCCAAAAATGGAGTTGGTGGTGTTGGGATGAGCTCAGGATTGAGGTGGGATTCCCTTATGATTTCCCCTGTTTTTTTAATTTTTATTTTTTCTCCTCTTCCCCTGAGCTTTCGCCACTGTTTGGTTGCATTGAAATGGAGTTTGGATGTTGCTCTTCTCCTTCCCTTATGAATCAGTAATGATGATGGTTGAATTAGCAGCGTGTTCAATGGCAGATTCAACCATTTTGCTCTTGATTTCTCTATCTCAGGTTTCAATTTAAGGCTCTGTTTCTCTGTTTTTGTTCTGAACCTGTGCCCTAAAGTTTAATAGTTTGTTCTCTTTAGTTGTTCTGGATCTCTGTCTCGATTTAGTATGTCATTTTGTTCTGTTAGGTTTGGATGATGCGATTGTTCTCTACTTTTAGATGACTTTGGTTGATGATGACGGTTGAATTGTTCTCTGTTTTTGTTCTCTGCTTTTAGATTTACTTGCGGCATCTGCTGAGTAGCTCCTTCAGAAGTTTGTTTTCTTTAGTTTGCTTGATGAAATTGTTCTGAGTCTCTGTTTTGATTTATTGCTCAATTGATTTTAGCTTAGTTTGGATGATTAAGTTTTGATTCGATTATGCTTAATTTTAGAAGTTTAGTTGCTTAGATGCTCATTCTTCTGTTTTTTTTCCCCTGTTTCTTCAGTTAAATGCTGATTTCGGGTTGATTTAGCTTTGTCCATCTCCTGTTTCCATAACTCTTCCTATTTTGGGGTTGGTTTAGGTTAATTTATTTGCCAACACATTATAGTGGTTTCACTTTGGTTGATAATGGTCTCATTTAGGTTAGACTAGACAAGTTCAAAGGATTTAAATGCATTAGTTGATTTTAATGAGTTTGGCTTAGTTAATAATCTTAGACTCATGGGCATGAGATAAAATTACTTTAATTTATCTTGACTAGTTTAGTCCCTATGTGTTTGATTCTCAATTAGTTTAGGCTATTATAGTCTAATCTTATTTAGTGATCTTAATCTTGTCCTCGTCCCTGAGGAGACGACCCTCAAGTACTACGATGACAGTCGTATACTTGTGGCACTTCATTTTTCATTCAAACTTATCATACAAGTTTTTGGCGCCGTTGCCGGGGATGACGGCTTGAGATTTGGGTTACATTTTTCTTTTTCTTTGTTGCTTTCCTATTAGTTGCACATGGTTCATCTTGCTTTCTTGATTTCGTTATTTAGTGTTGCGTAACCTAGTTCATTTCTTGAAAAAAAAAAAAATCCAAAAAAAGTAAGAAAAACCTAAAATTGAAAAAAAAAATTAGAAAAACCTTGAAAACCCTAAAAATTGAAAACTTTGAAAACCCTAAAAACAAACGACTTAGAATTGATTTATGGTTTTACTTGCTTTAATTTTGTTATTAAGTTGTTTTGTAGTTTTAGAATTGAGTTAGTAATTTGAATTTGGTTTTTGTTGGGATTTGTCTTATCTTTGTTTTAGAGATTGATTAACTTTTTGATTTGGCTACCTTTTATTTGTAAAATTTCTTTAGGGTTGAGTAACATTTTGATTTGCTTTTGTGCTTAAGAAAAAGGGAAAAAAATTAGAAAATTCAAAAATTCAAAAAAATTAGAAAGAGAAAAGGT
Organism: Carnegiea gigantea; assembly: GCA_029747015.1. Classification (NCBI taxonomy): domain Eukaryota; kingdom Viridiplantae; phylum Streptophyta; class Magnoliopsida; order Caryophyllales; family Cactaceae; genus Carnegiea; species Carnegiea gigantea. The sequence continues at coordinate 57,145 of JAKOGI010002468.1, forward strand.
TGAAAATAGGATCTTTTGTGAGGGTGTGAAGTTTATATGCCTAGTTGGGTTAGAGACCCTAAAAATCAGAGACTCGTTAGGAGTGAGCCCGATCCTGACTTAGAACCCAAACCTGAACCTAAGCTTGAGTTAGAAAATATGGCACAAGAAAGGACTTTGAGTGATATTTTCTATCCTCCTAGGACTGCTTTGCCATTATTCTTCGTTATGCCTAACCTTGCACCAAATGTGACCTTCAAATTAAAACCCCACTATACTCAGATGCTCCCTAAATTTACAGGTTTAGAGGATGCTTATTTATTTTTCAGGGAATTCGAAGAAGTTTATTCTATGATGCATTTCCCTAATATCCCCATTGATGTTGTGCGAATGAAATTGATTCCTTTTGCTTTAAAAGATTCTACTAAATGTTGGATGTATGGCTTGGCTACTAATTCTGTTACTTCTTGGAATGATTTTATAAGATTGTTCTTAAGAAAATATTTCCCTAATACCAAGACTGTTAAGCTGAGAAATGAAATCAATCAGTTTGTGCAACTAAATAGGGAATCATTTTGGAAATATTTTGATAGGTTCAAAAATTTGTTGGCCCAATGTCCCCATCATGATTTAGACTAAGCACGCTTGTGCCTGATTGTATATGAAGGACTTGTCTAACAGACTAGAACCATGGTAGAGTCTATGTGTCAGGGTGGCTTTCTTTCTAAGAGCGCCACAGCTGCTTGGGAGTTTTTAGAGGACTTGGCTGAGAAAACTATGCAGTGGGAAACCGCTCGTGATGACAGCCTGAGTTCTAAGATTGCAAGGGGTGGGTTGCATTCTATCTTTGATGTAAGTCACTTAGAGTCTAAGATTACTGTTTTAGAAAACATATTGAAGAGATTATCTCCCCAGATGTCCCAATTATCTCAGACTTCTACAGTATCTTGTTCTCATTGCCAGGCCCTATATAATTCTTTGAGTGCTTATCCTTATTTTGCTCATCAGTTAGCAGCTGAACAAGAGCAAGTGAGTATGGCCTTCCAAAGACTTAAGAATGAGCCCTTCTCCCCTTATCACAACCCAGGGTTGAGGAATCACCCTAACTTTTCTTGGAATAATGGACTAAATACTACGGTTCCTAACTCTTAACCTGGGGTGTTTCCTGGAAACAACTCCCAACCCATCTCTTATCCCTCAAATTCCTTTCAGAGACTGGCTTTTTCAGGTGTCCCTAATGCACCTAGACCTCCACCTCCCATTATTCAAGTTCAACCTCCTCCTGGTTATACTGATATTGATAAATTGGAGAGGAGAATCAATAATAGTATGGAGAGAATGATTAATGCTAACATGGAAAGAATGATGAGAATGATGACTGAACAGTTTTTCCAGTTAGCATCATCTTCTAGGGAACTAGGTCCTTTCCGAGTCAACCTAAGGTGAACCCTAAGGGTCATCTCCTCTCTTCTTCTAGTAACCTTAATGAGCCTGTGAGGAAAGTGAATGTGGTTATATCTCTCCATTCTAGTCGAGAGATTAATAATTAAGTGAGAAATTCTAATGAACCCTACAGGTATCCTCACCAATTCTTTCAAAATTCTTCTTCCTCTTCTCCTCTAGAGACTGGTTCATCCAGTCAGTCAGGGAATGCTACTGATGGTGTCCCCAATGATTCAAATAGTCCTTCCTCTCCTCAGTCACCTTCTAAGAAAGAGGAGCTTAAAGAGAAAGACTCCTCTGACTCGGTAAATTTTTCACCTTCTAAGGATTCTTCCTCCCCTTGTTCTTCTAAGAAAATCTAGATACCTTTACCTCCTTTTCCCCATAGGCTAAAGAAGAAAGATCAAGATTATATTGAGAAGATGAGAGAGACTTTCTCTCAAGTAAAAATCAACATTTCTTTGCTCGATGCAATTCAGCTGATGCCTCCATATGCTAGGTTCTTAAAGGATCTGTGTACAACCAAGTAAGAAACTGGTGTACCTAAGAAGGCTTTCTTGACCTCTGGTGCTAATGCTATCCTTTCTCATCAGATCCCGGTGAAGTATAAGGACCCTGATTACCCTGCTATTTCTATAGTCATAGGGGACCAACTTATTCACAAAGCATTGCTTGACTTAGGGGCTAGTGTTAACTTGATACCCTTCATTGAGTATGAAAGGCTAGAATTAGGTAGCTGAAACCTACTAAGATGGTCATTCAACTGGCTGATAAATCGACTCGGGTACCCAGAGGGATAATAGAGGATGTGCTGATTAGAATGGATGAATTTATTTACCCAGTGGACTTCGTTGTGATCGAAACTTAGAAGGTGTCCAATTTAGCTAGGCAAGTCCATGTGATTCTAGGGCGTCCTTTCTTGGCCACTGCCAATGCCCTCATTAATTGCAGGAATGGTATGATGAGACTATCTTTTGGCTACATGACTTTAGAATTGAACATCTTTAATATGCAAAAACAGCCTTCTGGATTTGATGATATGGAATTTTTCGCTCTTAACTGGGTAGGGTATTCTATATTCGAGGATGTCTTTGATAATGTATTTGCTACTGAGTATGAGTCATTTTTTTATAGATGATGAGCCTAAATATGATGTGTTTGAATTTGATGACTTGTGCTCTACTGCTGATTTTTTGCTCACTATTGTTTCTGATTCTGCTACTGAATCTGTTTCCCCTGTTACTTTTGAATTAAAACCTCTTCCTGACTCTTTTAAGTATGTATTCCTAGGACCCGATGAATCCTTACCTGTCTAATTGCTTCTGATCTGGACCGGGACCAAGAGGACAAACTGATTATTGTACTCAGGGAGAATAAGGAAGCTTTGGGCTGGACTTTAGGGGATATCAAAGGTATTAGTCCTTCTATTGTGCAACGTAGAATTCATTTAGGGGACAATGCTGAGCCCTATCGTGACTGCCAAAGGCATTTGAACCACACTTTATAGGAAGCCGTTAAGAAGGAAGTGTTAAAATGGTTACACCATAGGATTATCTATCCCATTTCTAATAATGAGTGGGTTAACCCTGTTTAAGTTGTTCCTTACCGTAATTAGGAATGATAAGCACGAGTTAGTCCCTACTCGAATTCAATCTGGGTGGCCTGTTTGTATAGATTATAGAAAATTGAATGCTGCCACTAGGAAAGATCATTTTTCCCTCCCTTTCTTGGATCAAATGTTAGAGAGGTTGGCCGGACATTCCTTCTATTGCCTTTTAGATGGATATTCTGGTTATACCCAGATCTCTATTACTCTTGAGAATCAGGAGAAGACTACTTTCACCTGTCCAGTTGGGACATATGCCTTTAGAAGAATGCTGTTTGGACTGTGTAATGCCCCTGCTACCTTTCGAAGATGCATGATTTTTAGTTTCTCAGATCTAGTTGAGCAATGCATGGAAATTTTCATAGATGACTTTTCTGTGCTTGGATCTTCTTTGGATGATTGCTTGTCTAATATGAGAAAAGTGTTGGAAAGTTGTAGGGAGAAAAACTTGACTTTAAACTGGGAGAAATGTCACTTCACAGTTAGAAAGGGTATAGTCTTAGGATACATTATTTTCTGAGATAGAATTGAGGTAGACAAAGCTAAGACTGACCTAATTGTTAATCTTCCCCCTCCCAATTATGTGAAAGAGGTGCGGTCTTTCCTTAGACATGCTGGCTTTTATCGTTGTTTTATTGAGGACTTTAGTAAGATTGCAAAGTCTTTGTCTAATCTGCTAGCTAAGGATGTGCCATTTCACTGGTATTTTCTAAGCTTAAGGAAGCCTTAACCTCTACTCCTATTCTTCATCCTGCAATCTGGGGAGAACCATTTGAGTTGATGTGTGACACATCTGATTATGCTATTGGGATTGTTCTAGGACAGCATATTGATAAGAAACCCCATGTTATTTACTATGCTAGTCGCACACTGAATGATAGCCAGTTGAATTGCACTGTTACTGAAAAAGAATTCTTAACTGTGATCTTTGGTTTTGAAAAGTCTAGACCCTATCTGATTAGATCTTATGTGATTGTTTATACTGACCACTCTGCTCTTAAGCACCTTCTTTTTAAGAAGGATGCTAAGCCTACCTAGACTTGTGAGATGGATTTTGCCTTTGTAAGAATTTAACTGTGAAATTATGGATAAGAAAGGGTCTGAGAACCTTGTAGCTGACCATCTATCTAGGATTCTCTATGATAGAGAGAGTGAGCCCAGTGTTTCTTAGTGCTTCCCCGATAAGTAATTATATGCTGTTTACCCTGATCCTTGGTATGTTGATATTTTGAACTATTTTAGTTTTTGGTAGGATCCTTGAGAGTTAGACTAAGAATGGTAGGGATGGATTCTGCCACCTTGTGAAATTCTTCATTTGGGATGATCTGTATTTGTTTAAGTACTGTTCTAGCCTAGTCTTTAGGAGGTGTATTCCAAACCATGAGGTGCGAACTGTCCTTTCTTTTTATCATGACCAGGCATGTAGGGGGCATTTTAGTGGTAGGAAGACTGCAGCTAAGGTTCTTCAATGTGGTTTTTACTAGCTTACTCTGTTTAAGGATACATTTGAGACTGCAAGAGTTGCCCTAGATGTCAGTAGTTGGGTAGAATAAGCAGGAGAGATATGATGCCACTGAACCCCATCATTCTGGTAGAGATTTTTAATATGTGGGGTATTGATTTTATGGGACCATTTTCATCTCTTTTTGGGAATGAGTACATTTTGTTAGCTATCGACTATGTTTCTAAATGGGTTGAGGCCATCCCTTCTAAGATCAATGAAGCTAAGGTCATTGTGAAATTCCTTAGGGAGAACATTTTTGCTCGATTTGGTACGCCCCGTGCTATCATTAGTGATCAGGGCACTCATTTTAATAACAGATCTTTTGATGCCTTACTGAAGAGGTATTCTATAGTCCAAAGGCTTGCTACTCCCTATCATCTCCAAACCAGTGGCCAGGTTAAAGTGTCCAATCGGCAGATCAAACAGATTTTAAAGAAGACAGTGAGTAGGAATAGGAAATGCTTGGCTGACAAGCTAGTAAATGCTCTTTGGGCGTATAGGACTGCTTTTAAAACTCCCTTAGGTATGTCACCTTATAGGGTAGTTTATGGTAAGCCTTGTCATTTACCTGTGGAGATAGAGCATAAAGTTTGGTGGGCTATTAAGAAGTTTAATTACGACTTTCTAGACCTCTGGTGCTAATTCTATTCTTTCTCATCAGATCCCGATGAAGTATAAGGACCCCGGTTATCCTACAGTTTCTATAGTCATAGGGCACCAACTTATTCACAGAGCATTGCTTGACTTAGGGACTAGTGTTAACTTGATACCCTTCACTGAGTATGAAAGGCTAGAATTAAGTGAGCTAAAACCCACTAAGATGGTCATTCAACTGGCTGATAGATTGACTAGGGTGCCTAGGCGGATAGTCGAGAATGTGCTGATTAGAGCGGGTGAATTTATTTACCCAGTGGACTTTATTGTGATTGAAACTGAGAAGGTGTCCAACTCAGTTAGGCAAGTCTCTGTGATTCTAGGGCGTCCTTTCTTGGCCACTGCCAATGCCCTCATTAATTATAGGAATGGTATGATGAGACTGTCTTTTGGCAACATAACTTTAGAATTGAACATCTTTAACATGATAAGAAAGGTGATAAAGGAAAAGATATGATTCCAAAGGAAGAAGAAGAAAGTGCTAGAACCCAGAAAAAGCACCTAGCTTTGAACATACTTATATACGCAATTAATCCAAGAGAATTTAAGAGAGTTTCAGCTTGTAAGCCTATCAAAGAAATGAACAAAGGTTTATATAAATTGCGAATAATCTCAAATCACTTAAGAGAACCAATTTTAGTGAAGAAATACCCAGAAAAATACCCAGATATCTTCCTAGGTCCATATGGGGACCAAACGTAATGGCTATGGAAAATCCCAATATCTCATGACACTATAGCTTGATAGTTTGCTTAGGAAGCTATGCACTCAAGAGATTTGTCTCTAAGAAGAATCAAATGATCCACAAAGGAGAGTAGATTCCCTAAAGAATACCAAGGAAGACTCTAACAATCAATACCCATCATCAAAAAATAGAGAAGAAGCAAAGGCCATGATTGCTAGTTAGTTTAAGCAACTTCTTAAGAATTACAATTTTGATTATAAGAAATTCTACAAGGTAAGCTCATTTAGATCAAAAGGTAAGAAATCTGTTCCCCAAAACTATGGTAGTCACATTACATGCTTTGATTTTAGATGGTCAGGGTATATAACGAGGGATTGTCTAATTCTTATGAAGTCCATTAAAATAAAGAAGTTTAAATGAAAGAGGCCAATGATAGTAGCATGGAGTGATAGTGACTCTAGCATTCTATCACTCCAGCATTAAGGATAGTGGTAATACAAAGATAGCAAATGCCTACCTTATTGGAAGTTAGCCCTCTAATAAAAGCTTTAATGAGAGTGAAAGGCTAAAGAATAAGCTAGAGCAGCAAAAGACATTAAGGTGGAACTATTTAGACAAGAACCCGAGACATCACACTCTAAACAGGTACAGCTTTAACTTCAATCTCTTTCTGAAGAAGATCGTGTTGAACTAGTTGTCCATGATGAACAGTAAAGCCTCTTACTAACCCCATGTCAAGTCCCTTTATTAAAAGACTAAATCTCTTGAAAATGAAAAGAAAGTCTGCAAAAGTTTATGAAGAACTTTTAGCAAAACTCAGGGACTCTAAGAAAGGAATTGATGATCCTAAAAGATATCAAGAAGCTACCTTAAAGGAACAACATTCTCTATGAGATTTCTATGAACATTTTATCAAAAACGTTTACATTGCTAATGATGAAGTAGAATGTTTAAAAAAAATAAAATAGGCAGCTTTTAAAAACCTTTTCAAAATTAACAATGGGACAAGAAAATTTAGAAAAGGTTTTTAGATTGCAACATGTCTCCTTTAACAAAAAGGGCTCGAGGTTTGGTCCTTCAAATGGAAAAAGCGATTATAAAAACTTCTTTTAAAAGAAAAGTACACATATGAATGATAAAGACAGCCTTGAAAGTTTCAAAGCTAGAGAGCTCAAACACTCAAAGAGCCTTTAGAGAGAATAAAGGGACTTTGTTAGAGGAGAATAGAGAGACCTTAACTATCTTAGTAGGCTTCAGAGAAAAGCCAACTTCATAAGATGTTAGGGACAATCTAGAACCTTAAAAAAGTCCATAGAAACTGATGTAGTCCTACCAAGCCAAGACCTCATCCATGATGTACCAAGTCCAGAACGTCCAAGAACAAGGTCCTAAGTTCAAAGGATGGCTCACATTTCACAAGAAGCTCAAACAGCTACAACGGGGTGGAATGGCAGAAAATGCCCGGTTTTGTTCATCTCATTACTTAAGCTACATTGTGGCTTAAGTCTAATGTTTTTGTATTTTTGGAATCCTTATCATGTCTACTTTTAGGTCCAAGCATTCATTTCCAATCATGCACACAAGAAGGTGGAAGATCAAGGTCTTTTGTCTAATTGGCTAGTTTTGGTTCAAAACTGCACGGTTAAATGTTTAAGTGGAATTACCCCATTTAAACATGATTTAACCTTGATTTCTTTGTAGAGGGGATTTGTACACACCTTAAGGTTTCCCCCCATGGCCTGAAAACCAAATCATGCATACTTTTGATGGGGTTAAATTTGACTGCAAAATCGGGCCAGAAACAGCCGTGAACCCGGCTCAGCAGCACAGCTTCAATTTTCCTCTTCCCATGGGTTTGCTTCTTCCATTCCTAAGTAGCACACATCCCAAGGTGTCTAGAAGGCCAATGATCAGCTACAAAAGAGAAGGCATTGAAAAGAATAACCAATGACAAGCAAGCTGTAAACAACTTTGTCCCTTGAACGCTATTGGCTGGCCGTAAGGGGGTTTCTACTTTTCGACTGGTTCACATGTTCTCAGCCTAGTAACCTCCTTGATTAAGCATAAACATGGATTAATTAAGTTGTAAGCATCATTTGTTTTGTTCCCTTAGTGTTAAGAATGTAACTAGATTAGTTTAAGCATGATTTGTACACAGTTAGTCCTAACCGTGAAGCTTAGCCTAATCTAACACCTTTCCTCCGTAGGAAGGAAAGTTAAGGAGCATGCTTGCTTGCTAGGGTGCTTGCTAGGCATGTAACTTAAGGGAGACACGACCATTTGGCTGAAAAACATTACCTTTGAATGAGAAAACCCGTAGAGAGCATTTGAAGCTTTCTTTGTCAAAACACTTAACTTGCTTATCCTTAACTAAGCCGGCTAAGGTGGTGATCAAGTGAGTCCTAATTTTGATTAAGTGGTGATTTTCTATATCTTAATCAAACTTAGGGGCCCTAACCTTGGTTTTGGTGGTGTTTCTGTATCCAAGATTAGATCTATCATTTCCATAAATTTTAGTTACAGGTTCTACGTGAAACCGTGAGTGTTCTTGTTCTACTTTGCATTCCTTTGAATGTAAGGTTAATCCATTGAGCTTTACATCATATTTCGCATAAGAGCTTGGCTTTTCCTAGGCCTGGTATGACCCCCACACTTCCAGAATCACTTCCACATTCATCCCACAAACACAAACTCAATTCTGCCTACAGTTAAATCGGTTACACTATGAGTACTAGTTTGAGTTTAGAGGGGAAACTTGATGCTGTTTTGAAGAATAATCAAGATATTACTTCTTCAAACCAAGCATTGAAGGCTCAGAATGAGTACCTACGCAAGCAGCTAGGTACCTTTCTCAAGCAAAAGCAAAAGATGAATGAAGAATCTGCCCAACCAGAACCACGAAGACAAGAGCAAGTGTTTAGCTATACTCTTGATTCATCTAGTGAGGATGAACCAGTGAGAATGGTTAGGCAAGACCTATGGATGCAAGCGAACTCTAATGATTTTAGAGTTAAAATTCCAGAATATGAAGGCAAGCTTGATCCAGAGGAGTTTTTGGACTAGTTGCACACGGTGGAGAGGGTGTTTGAATACAAGGATGTTCCTGAAGATAAGAAAGTTAAGTTGGTGGCCTTAAGACTACGTAAGTATGCTTCTTTATGGTGGACCAATTTATGTGCAAAAAGAGTTAGGGAACGAAAGTCTAAAATCAGAACTTGGGATAAGATGAAATATAAGTTGAAAGCTAGGTTTCTTCCATCCACGCATGTTCAAGATTGCTATTCCCAACTTCATAATTTTAACCAAGGCAATCAGAATGTTGAAGAGTATACAAGAGAATTCGAAAAGCTTGTAATTAAGTGTGACCTTCAAGAACTGGAAGAACAAACAATAGTTAGATACTTAGGAGAACTTGATCCTAGGTATGCTAATGTTGTTGAGTTGCAAGCTTATCCGACTTTTGATGAGGTTTGTGTGTTAGCTCACAAAGTTGAACAACAAAAAAAGGCTAGATAGCCCTTTAAACCTCAGAATTCCAAGCCCTTTAACCAAAACACATCCTTTAACAAGGGGAGTTCTAATCCACCTTCTAAGCCTACAAATCCTTTTCCCTCTAATCCACAAAGAACCCCAACTCCACAAAAGGCCGAAACACCTCCAATTCGACCTAATCCCAATCCTATGAGCACTGGAAGTTGTTTCAAGTGCCAAGGGTTAGACCACATAGCCTTAGAATGCCCTAACCGAAAGGTCATTACTTTAGCCGAATGGAGAGCCGTGGATAAGCAAGAAAAAGAGGAGGAATTTGAAGGTGAAATTAAAGAAAACCAAAAGGAAAGTCAAGAGGAGGTTGAAGAAGAAGCTGATGAGGGTGAGATGTTAGTTTTGAGAAGAGTCTTGAATGGGCAGAAAGGTGCTAAGGACGAACAAAGGGAGAACATTTTTCATACAAGGTGCACGGTCAAAGACAAGGTTTGTTCATTGATTATTGATGGTGGGAGCTGTGCTAATGTGGTTTCACTTAGCATGATTGAAAAATTGGGTTTACAAGCTACGGCCCATCCCCATCCATACAACATACAATGGCTGAATCAAAGCAAAGGGCTCCAAGTTAACTCTCGGTGTCTTATCTCTTTATCCATTGGTAAGAGCTATCAAGATGAGCTTTGGTGTGATGTCATACCCATGGATGCATCCCATGTTTTGCTAGGCAAGCCGTGGATGTATGACAGAAAGGTAATGCATAATGGATACAGAATACCTACTCCTTTTCAAAGGGAGGCAAGAAGATTACCTTGAAGCCATTGGCACCATCTAAACTCCACAAAAACAAACCTACAAAGAAGCCAAAACATTCTAGTTGTTTACTCTCCTTTAGTGAAACTCTTTTAAAGGCTTCAGATCATGAATTTAAGGCTTTTAAAGAGTGGATACTAAACATCCATGATGAACCAGAATCACCTATGCCTACACACCCTATTACCAAGTCACTCATCTAAGAATTCTGTCAGTTGTTTCCAGAGAAGATACCCATGGGTTTACCCCCCAAAAGAGATATCCAACACCACATTGATCTCATTCCTAGTTCAATCCTTCCAAACAAGCCAGCATATAGGATGAACCCAAAGGAAACTATGGAGATTCAAAGGCAAGTCGAGGAGTTAATGTCAAAGGGGCTTGTATGCGAGTCTTTAAGCCCTTGTGCCTTACCTGCCTTGTTGGTTCCAAAGAAGGATGGCAGCCGACGAATGTGTGTGGATAGTAGAGCCATAAACAAAATCACAATCAAGTATAGGTACCCCATACCTAGACTTAAAGATATCCTGGATGAACTACATGGCTCTAAGATATTTTTAAAGATTGATCTTCGAAGTGGATACTACCAGATTAGAATCCAAGAGGGAGATGAATGGAAGATTGCATTCAAGACTAAAGGTGGCTTGTATGAATGGTTTGTTACGCCATTTGGTCTTTCTAATGCTCCTAGTACATTCATGAGGCTAATGAATCAAGTATTCAAGCCTTACATTGGCAAGTTTGTGGTAGTCTACTTTGATGACATTCTGATTTATTCTAAGGACGAGCAAGCACATCAAGATCATCTCAATCAGATTATGCATGTCCTGGAACATGAGAAGTTATATGGTAATCTTAAGAAATGTACTTTCTTCACTCAAGAAGTTACATTCTTAGGTTACATTGTTTCAGAAGATGGCATAAAGGCAAACGAAGGGAAGATAGAGGCTATTCGGTCTTGGCCTCAACCCCAAAGCATACATGATGTTCGAAGTTTCCATGGCTTAGCTTCCTTTTACATGAGGTTTATTCGAAATTTCAGCACCATAATGTTCCCCATAACTAAAGTGCTTAAGGGTGCATCATTCAAATGAAACCCCAAAGCACAATCTGCCTTTGAAGAAGTGAAGAAGAAACTAACTCAAGCACCGGTTCTTGCATTGCCATGTTTTAAGAAAGTTTTTAAAGTTGAATGTGATGCACCTGGAGTGAGAATTGGTGGTGTTCTTACTCAAGAAGGTAAAACATTAGCCTTCTTTAGTGAAAAATTATGTGAATCAAGAAGAAAATACTCCACATATGACAAGGAATTCTATGCAATAGTTCGGTGTTTAGAGCATTGGAGCCATTACTTAGTAGCTAGTGAGTTTATACTATATTCTGATCATGAGGGTTTGAAGTACATTCAAGGCCAACACAATCTTAACTCACGCCATGCTAAATGGGTTGAGTTCTTTTAGTCATTCCACTTCACCATCAAGCACAAATCGGGAAGATTAAATCAAGGTGCAGATGCATTATTAAGGAGACATCTCCTTTTATTTCAACTGGATGCTCTTGTTCTTGGTTTTGAGCATCTCAAGAGTTTATATGCTGAAGATGAAGACCTTGGGGGCCTATATTCTGTGTGTTTGAAGCACCCCAACAGAGATTTCTTAGTCCAAGAGGGCTATTTGTTCAAAGGAGTACGGCTGTGTATTCCTAAGTGTAGCACCCGTGAGCTCTTGATTAGAGAAGTTCATGGTGGTTCCTTAGCTGGACATTTTGGTGAGTCAAAGACCTTAACCATGTTAAGGGAACATTGTTATTAGCTAGGGATGGAGAAGGATGTTGAAGACATCCTAAGAAGGTGTGGTACGTGCCAAGTAGCTAAAAAGTCATACCTTACCCTATGGTTTGTACACTCCACCGCCCGTGTCTACTCTACCTTGGGTGGATGTGAGTATGGACTTTATTTTGGGTTTGCCTAAAACCTAAAGGGGCAAGGATTCCATATTTGTGGTGGTGGACAGGTTTTCAAAGATGGCACACTTCATACCTTACTACAAAACCAATGATGCTACACACATTGCCGAGTTATACTTCAAAGAGGCAACAAGGCTACATGGTATCCCTAAATCCATTATTTCTGATAGGGGTACAAAATTTTTAAGTCATTTTTGGATCACTCTATGGAAGAAGCTTGGTACTAAGTTACTGTTTAGTACCACTTGTCACCCCCAAACTGATGGTCAAACTGAGGTAACTAATCAAACCTTAGGTACTCTTCTAAGAGCTTTGATTAAACCTCATGTTAAAGCTTGGGATTTACTCTTGCCACATGCTGAGTTTGCGTACAACAAAGCTCTCAGCAAGGCTACTGGTCTTTCACCATTTAAGGTGGTGTATGGGATTGATCCTTTAAGTCCAAATGATCTAACTCCCCGGCCTCAAGACCAAAAACCAAGTGCTGATGCAGCGACAAGAGTGAAAGAAATTCAGAAGCTCCATGAGTTGGTAAAGGCTAGAATTGAAAAGACCAATGCATCCTATGAAGCCCAAGCCAACAAGCATAGGAGAAAGATGGTATTTCAAACAGGGGACCTAGTTTGGATCCACTTGAGGAAGGAAAGATTTCCTTCTAAAAGGAAGAACAAACTCATGCCACGAGCTGAAGGTCCATTTGAGGTCTTGGAAAGAATAAATGATAATGCTTATAAGGTTGATCTACCTGGAGATTATGGAGTTTTAGCCACGTTCAATGTGGCAGATTTGAGCCCCTTCCATCCATATGACTCCCTCACAGATTTGAGGATCAAATCTTTTCAACAAGGGGAGGATGATGGAGTCCTACCAAGCCAAGACCTTGTCCATGATGTACCAAGTCCAGAATGTCCAACAACAAGGTCCCAAGTTTAAAGGATGGCTCACATTTTACAAGAAGCTCAAACAGCTACAATTGGGTTGAATGGCCAGAAAATACCCGGTTTTGTTCATCTCATTACTTAAGCTATATTGTGGCTTAAGTCTAATATTTTTGCATTTTTGGAATCCTTATCATGTCTACTTTTAGGTCCAAGCATTCATTTCTAATCATGCACACAAGAAGGGAAGATCAAGGCGTTTTGTCTATTGGTTTAAAACTGCACGGTTAAATGTTTAGGTGGAATTACCCCACTTAAACATGATTTAACCGTGATTTCTTTGTAGGAGGGTTTGTACACACCCTAAGGTTTCCCCCCATGGCCTGAAAACCAAATCATGCATACTTTTGATGGGGTTAAATTTGACTGTAAATCCGGGCCAGAAACTGCCGTGAACCTGGTTTAGCAGCACGGCTTCAATTTTCCTCCTCCCATGGGTTTGCTTCTTCCATTCCTGAGTAGCACATGTCCCAAGGTGTCTAGAAGGCCAATGATCAGCTGCAAAAGAGAAGGCCTTGAAAAGAACAACCAATGGCAAGCAAGCTATAAACGGCTTTGTCCCTTGAAGGCTATTGGCTGGCCGTAAAGGGGTTTCTACTTTTCAGCTGGTTCACATGCTCTCAGCCTAGTAACCTCCTTGATTAAGCATAAACGTGGATTAATTAAGTTGTAGACATCATTTGTTTTGCTTTCCTTAGTGTTAAGAATCTAACTAGATTAGTTTAAGCATGATTTGTACACGGTTAGTCCTAACTGTGAAGCTTAGCCTAATCTAACACCTTTCCTCCCTAGGAAGGAAAGCTAAGGGGTGTGCTTGCTTGCTAGGGTGCTTGCTAGGCATGTAACTTAAGGGAGACATAGCCATTTGGCTGAAAAACATTACCTTTGAATGAGAAAACCCGTAGAGAGCATTTGAAGCTTTCTTTGTCAAAACACTTAACTTGCCTATCCTTAACTAGGCCGGTTAAGGTGGTGATCAAGTGAGTCCTAACTTTGATTAAGTGGTGATTTTCTATATCTTAATCGAACTTAGGGGCCCTAACCTTGGTTTTGGTGGTGTTTCTGTATCCAGGATTAGCTCTATCATTTCCACAAATTTCAGTCACGGGTTCTAGGTGAAACCGTGTGTGTTCTTGTTCTACTTCACATTCCTTTAATTGTAAGCTTAATTTATTGAGCTTTACATCAAAAACCTTAGCTCTAAAATGAGCAATAAGAATTTTAGGTATCAAAGAGTATACAGTAGAGGTTCTACCTTTAAGGGAAGTCTCCACCGCTCTGAATACCCAAAAAGATATCATGGGCACTCACCCTTTGATTATAGATCCAGACATCTTGGACTTTTTAAAAATCCTTATGATCACTCTGACTCTAGAAGACATAGTAGTATGACCACTTCTTATAAAATAGAAGAAGAAAAAAACACTTAGGGACCTAGGCAAGTAGATGTTAACAATCTACTCCCTATTTAAGTACCCAAGGAAGAGCCTAAGATTGTAGAAAAATTTAATTTCTATTTCATAGGTATGTCTAAAGACTGAAGAAGAAATGCATTATCTAGACAATGGATACTCAAAAAACATGAAGGGAAATGCATCAGTCTTTACTAAAATCCAAATGAAGGATGAAGGAAAAGTTACATTTAGAGACAAAAGCAAAGGATAAATCAGTGGGCATCACAAAGTTGGTAAAAATCCCTTTGTCTCACTTGGTAATGTGTACATAGTAGAAAAATTAAAATTTAACCAGTTAAGTGTAGCCCAAATGTGTGACAAAGGAAATAAGGTAGTTTTCACCTTGTCTAGATGTAATGTTATGAACTCTAATAAAAAGTCAAATTTTCTTCCCCAAGAATAGGTGATACCTATGTTATATGTCTAGATGATATTAAACCAAAGAATCTTGCTCGTCCTAAGGTGAATCGTAATGAATGTTGGCTTTAGCATAGAAGCATAGATCATACAAATAGGCATACTGATGATAAATTTCAAAATATGAACTATTCATAGGATTAACTAAGCATAAGTTCACAAAGGGCAGAGCCTGCAATGCACTAATTAGAGGAAAACAAGTCAGACGATTCTTTAAATTAATTACTTATGTCAACCACTAGACCCTCATATATGTCACTTATGTAGGCCTATTAAAATTAAGAGTTTAGGAGAATGTAAGTGCATATTTGTTATTGTTGATGATTAGCCCAGACACACATGGAATCTATTCCTAAAGGAAAAGACCAAAACCTTTACAGAGATTGTCACACCAATCAAGTAAGTGCAGATATCAAAGGATCTAATAGTAATAGCAATCAGAACTAATGATAGAAGCGAAGTTGATCAAGAAGACTTCATTAAATACTGTGAGAAACATAGCATATCTCACAACTTTTATTGTAAAGCAAGTCATCGAAGAGAGTTCTCTAAATCCAAAATAAGGTCATGGTGCCAACTAGGCTAAGGAAGATCAAGGAAAGCAAGCTATGACACTATTAATTCGTTCTTTATTCTCCTGCTCCAATCCAGAACTGAGTGTGGTATTAGATGGCATGCTTCTTGGAGTTTTCAAGACATCCTATGGACAAGTCCTACTTGGTTAGACTGTTTATGATATCTAGTTTCACTAAGTAAACTCACTTTTAGCCTAAGTTATAGGCATTTTGCTACGCTGATCTAAAGCGGTAAAGGTATATTACAAGGATTCTAGTTTACCCATATTGAAAGATTAGGCAGGATCACCACCTGAAACCTAGTTTAGGACTGAAATGTTTGCTTAGGATGATATTCAACATCTTAAGGTATCAATGCATGAAGATAAATCTAAATCATAACCAGTTCTTCATGGAGTTTCAGCTGCATTTTGTCAACCATTGCAATTTGAGGTCAATCCAGACCCAGTTTAAGTTTCTAGTTGGTTTCCCCACCTAAACCTAATTTTAGGCTGATTTTTCTATTTAGGATTATTATTAACATCCTAAGAAACTATCCATGCATTAAATCAATTCAAAATTAAGTATAGTTGGGGAACCAGCTTGATTATTTCCAGCACTAATCCCAGTTTATCAAGCTAAAATAGGTTGCTTTGAATTTGCTAATTATTCCTTAATGAGGATGGTTTGGTAACCTACTTGCTTGCTCCTTTGGTTTCCTAAATGCCTAGGAACATCATCATGGCTTGACTTACAGCTTTGGAAGACCACTTGGGCAATTTGCTTGAAAGGTGACTACCACTTACCTCTGGATTGGATAGCCGAAATGTGACATACTGCAGCTTGCCTTTTCTCTCTCTACCATGTGCAAGTGGTTTATTTTAAAGGTCGTTAATCATGTTCTAGCTTTAGATTAGCTCTAAATAGGGTTGTATTAGCTAGACTCATGTTTGTAATTAGCATAAGTTGAACTTGTTTTACAATTTAGTTTAGTTAAGCTAGATTGGTTTAGCCTAGGAGCTAACCTACTTACTTGCTAGCTTATGGACATGTACATAAGGATGCGTGGCTACTTATTTATGGCAGAATCCATTGGTGAAAACTTTAGCTTTGTGTTTTAACACACTTCTCTCAAAATCACTCCTAATAATCTGATTTGGTTACCAAATAGAGTGGTTTCCTTTAATCCAGATTTGGTGGCAGTACCTTTATGATTTTGATAGTGGAATCCTAGTCTAGCTTGGGTGGTGGCTTGGCCTTTATCCCATTTTATATTCCCTATTCTTGATCAGTTCCTTGTTGCTTCACAAGTCCAGCTCGAACCATGCAAATTGAGTCTATTGCTTGAGTGTGTCCTAAGCTCACGCATCAACTTCTTATCTCTAAGAAGTCTATAACAAAATGGAACGGTTAAAAGGAGAAATAGAACTCTGAAATACATGGCAAGAACCATGATTTGCGGCAATGATATTCTATAGTATTTTTGGGAAAAAGATGTAAGCAAATCTAACTACATCCTTAATAGACGCTTAATCAGACCAATCGTGAAGAAAAATCCCTATGAGATGTTCAGGGAAAACACCAAATGCATGTTACTTCAAAGTCTTTAGAAGCAAATGCTATATTTACAACAATGGTAGGAGCAATGTTGGTAAGTTTGACATTAGGAATGAAGAAGGTACACTTTTAAAATACTCATCCCATAGTAAAGTTTAGTAGTTTACAATACAAAGCACCAAAATTATTGAAAAAAGCATTCGTGTTTTCTTTGATGAAAATAATGATGGAATATCAGCTCCTCATCTTTTCAACAATTTCAGTTAAGCAAGAATGCTACGGATGAAGAAGAGGAGGAAATGCAACCTATAGCTCACAAAAACATAAGTCAATGCCAATCACAAGAATAGGATCATGATGCTAGAGTCTCTAACTCTACAGACACTCTGCAAGAAGAACTAGCAAAACCAAATAGAGGACTTAAGAATCAATCAACTCATTCAATTGAAAACATAATATCTAACATCCATAATGGGTAAGAACATGCTTATCACTTAAAAATTCATGTGCTTTTCACTAATTTGTGTTCCTTATTGAACCCAAGAGTCCCTTAGAGGCTCTTACAGACCCCAATTTGCGCCATAGCCATGTATGAGGAACTAAATTAGTTTGAAAGAAACAAAGTATGGGCTCTGACCACTATGCCTAAGAACTACTCTATCATAGGAGCCTAATAAGTGTTCTGCATCAATTAAATGAGGCTAGAACAGTTATTAGAAATTAAGCTAGACTTATTATAAAGGGACATGATCAAGAGGAAGGAACAAACTATGATGAGACCTTTACTCCCATAGCTAGACTATAGCTATTAGACTTTTTACTTGGATTTGCATCATTCATAAACATCAAATCATGTCAAATGGAAGTAAATGTGCCTTTTTAAATAGGCACCAACAAGAGGAGGTATCCATTGAGCAGCCTCCTGGTTTTGAAGATTTAAAAATGCCTAATCATATGTACAAACTATATAAAGTTCTCTATGGTATTGATAAGTATGTAAAATGCACACTATTTTGAGGTCATTTTGTGCCATTTTTAGGAAGAATTATATACTCTATGCTATATTATGCACTCCTTTTTTGGGTTTACGTTTGGGTATGGTTCTTTTCTATATTTTGCAAGTTTTTAGACTATTTTGCCCCAAAATTGACCATAATTGAGTGTATCTTGACACCCCACAGACACTCCTAGGTCACTATGCCCATGGAAGGAAGTAAAGAATAGAAGATTATCGAGACAGAGCTCACCACAGACTGTACGTGGTGAAAGCCACGGACCATAGTGAGGCCATAACTGCAAGCCTGTTCATTTTCCTTATCGTGTGGCTGAGGTTGATTGTGTTCTTCTTTAAATATAGTCATTTTCACCGCAGAGCATACACACACACCAGGAAGAGAACTTCTTCTCTGCAGTTTTTTCATTCTTTTCCATTTTTCTAAGTTTAGTTTAGATTTTTAGTAGTTTTAAGTGTGAGTGCTAAAGAATTGCTTGCTATTTTAGAACCCTTACAAACTCGGGAAACCCTTGAAGGATCTCCAATTGTGCTAAGTTTTCTTCTCTCAAACTCTGTTTAGTTTTGTTGATTTAAACATGTGTGAGTAGTTTTCTCAATCTAAGGATTGTTAGCCAAGTATTGATGTTGAAATCTTTCATCTTTATTTAGTTGTACTTGTTCTTGATTGGGATTGGTTGAATTCTATCTTGTGTGTGAAATTACTGTGATTGAATTTTGATCAAATTCATTTGCTAATTCTAAATAGTTAAGAGAAGGACTGAAAGGTGAAACTTGCTATTTGATTAACAAGACAAGACTTAACTTAGCAATACTTGAAAGAGATTCACTTGTTAGAGGACCCTTTAGCAAGAAAAAAATCTATAACGTAGATTAAACAAGGACATTTGAAAGAATGATTGGTTAGTTTAGGCAATTCAGTTTATTTCGAAAGAAGATTGAATTCTAAATGCGATTGCACCCCTTTCAATCTCCCATTATAGATTAAGTACATAATATATTTCACTGATTCACATCTCTACAAGGTGAAACAAATCCCTAGATGTTTTTATTGAATGAATTTTCCAATTAGGTTATATTGTCATTCAAACTCTCTATTAAAATTGCTTGCTTAGCACTTTTTTAAGACAAAACTCAATAGATTACAATTAGTCTCTATAGGAATGATATCTTTACTAAACTACAACACCCGCGCGCTTGCGGGTTTAGGTCAAGTTTTTGGCGCCATTGCTGATGACCAAATTTGTGAATATTGAGTTAGCCCTTAGAAATTGACTAAGCATTTTGTCACTACTTCTTTTTCTTTATATTTTTTATTTGCGTTTGTAGTTTTCCTGGCATTTTGTATATTTCTCCTTTATATGTGGAGTCCCTTTTCATTTGAATTAGATCCAAAAATCAAAAAGACTTTTCACTCTATGAGGACGAAATTAAGGGTAGAAGAGCAAAGAATCAAGGCTCAAGTAGTTTATTCATCGATGGTAGGAATCGGAGGTGACTAAAGAAGGACACTTTAGGATTTTTTTACCCTGGGAGTTCAAGGCATTTCCTTGAGTATCACTCCACCAACCATAGAAGCAAATAATTTTGAGCATAAACCAGCCCTTATATCAATGGTACAACAATTCCAGTTTGGAGGTACTCCGTTAGAAGATTCAAACTTACACCTCTTAGTCTTTTTAGAGGTGTGTGACACGTTAAACCTCAACAGAGTTTCAACCGATGCCATTCGCTTGCAGCTATTTCCCTTTTCACTAAAGGATAAGGTGAGGGTGTGGCTTCACTTGTTGCTCCTAGGATGTACAACGACATGGGAAGAGCTTATAAAGTCTTTCTTGCCAAGTTTTTTCCTCTGAGTAAGACGGCAAGCCTGCTGAATCAAATCACTACTTTCTCTCGAAAGGAAGATGAGATGCTCTATGCAGCCTAGGAATGATTCAAGGATCCTTTACGATTGTGCACTCACCATGGTCTTTAAAGATGGATGATTATGTAAACATTCTATAATGGAGTCATCCAGCCATTAAGGTCTACTATTGATACGGCAGCAGGAGGTAATCTTATGACCAAAACTAAAGATGAAGTATACAATCTTATAGAAGATATGACCCTTAACAATTTCCAATGGTAACCTGAGAGAGCCCAATCTAAGTGGGCAGGAGGTAAGCTAGAATTAGATGCTATTTCTATGCTTTCTTCTAAAGTTGATGCTATGTCTTAAAAATTAGAATGCTTGAATGTTAATTCTGTTATTTCAAGTATCCCTTCCCCATCATGTGATATATGTCGATCAGTTGATAATTTGACTATGCAATGTCAAGTAGATATTCCTTTCACCTAAGATGTAACTGATCAGGCCAACTATATGAACAACTATCACCCTAGACCAACAAATGACCCTTTCTCTAGCACATATAATCCCAGTTGGCAAAATCACCCCAATTTCTCTTATAGATCTAATGCCCCACTCGTGCCCTAAATGAATTTTGGACCACCCCCGGATTTCAAAGGCCATCATATCCTCAACAAGCACCTCAAAAATGCAACTTAGAGCCTATGATGGAGAATATGCTTTTCGCACAACCAAAGCAAGATGAGTAGATTAAGCAATTGATCATCTCTAAGGTCGATGTGGTTACTACTCACAATAAGATGTTGGACGCTCAAATAGCTCAACAAGCTACATCTTCATTTGCTCCTCTAGGTAGACTGCCTAGTAAACCCGAGTTTGACCCCCGCGAGCAGTGTAACTGTGTTACCTTGAAAGAAGGGGTAGAGGATCCCGAGGACATAACGCTTGAGGAGGGTAAAGAATTGATCATGGCTAAGAGCAAGGAGAGAAATAATGAGGGTAAGCCCATGACTTTTAGAGAAAATGACAGCTTTAAGATTCCCAAAATCTTTCCTCCCAAGCTTCCTGACCCAGGTAGTTTTTCTATCCTTTGTGTCATAGGAAAAGTGAAGATTGAAAGAGCCCTATGTGACCTTGGCGCAAGTATCCATCTAATGCCCTACTCTATATTCCATAAGCTTCAACTGGGACCATTGCGACCAGCACCCTTTTTACTCCAATTAGTAGATGGTTCTGAAACACGACCTTTGGGTATGTTAGAGGATGTGCCCGTAAAAATAGGAGATTTTTGGGTGCTAGAAGATTTTATCATTGCTGATATGACTGAGACTGGCGATGCCCAAATTATTCTAGGGAGACCCCTTTTGGCTACTCCAAGTTGCACTATTGATGTAAAAGGGGGGCGGATAACATTTGAAGTGGGGGGTGTTATGCTACATTTTGTTTTATAGATGAGAAAATTGTTTCCCCGAATTCTTTCATATCTGATATACGTTCCCTTTCTTCTGAAATTGAGATGGAGGATAGTTAGAGTTATCCTCACCCTTTTGATTCTGATTGGATTTCGACTAAGGATCCCAACCGGGGTCATGTTAAGGCGAAGTTTGCTGCTCTTATGTCACCTAGCATACCCGAGGTTGAGACCTATGCTTCTAGTAAGTCTTCCATGAGTGATTATTATAGCTTCGATCAAGTAGTTCTTTCTTTACCTCATATGGAATGAGTCAATTTGGATTTTGATCTTGGGATTGAATATGATGATAGTGGTCCGTCTGATGAAGCCTACTATTGATTTGTTTTGTATGCTGATGGTATGCTATGGTGTAATTTGATGATGAAGAAGGACCTCCAATCTGAGTATCTAAGGTGGTACCTTCAGTTGAAAGACTTTAATTTCGTGGTTCACGACAAAAACGATACATATGTTGTGCGGAAGTCCAATGCCCACACTCTCATTGAACTCGAACTAAGACAGAAGAAAAGTCGAGCTCCCGACCTTAAATGAGCACTTCATAGGAGGCAACCCAAGTATTTATTTTTCTTTTTCCTTTTTATGTAGCCTTTTTTATTGTATTTTACGTTTTTGCTATTTATAATCTTCACTATAAATTAATAAAACTCTAGCAAAAGCATAATAATTGGTTTTGAAGAACCCCCACAGACACCATCACAATTCGTGAAGCCTCTAACACAAAAACAGAGAGAGAGAGAGAGAAGAACAAAACAAAAAAAGTCGAGACTAGAGCTGATCATGGACAGTCCGTGGCCAACACCACAGTCCATGGTGAGCCCTGCGTCTGCAGTCAAGGGTTTTCAAGGGCCTTTTGACCCTTATTCTTTTCATCTTCCTCCTCAAACTTGACTTTCTCTCTCTTTAAACACTTCCTTCTCTCTCTAAAACCTCTATAACCACTTCACTTAAAACCTTCAATTTTTCACAAAATCCATCAAATTTCTTCCCTTTTCACTGATTTTCTTCACCTTAACCCCATATCTCCCTTTATTTTTCACTTTCAAGCCTTGTTTCTCTCTCATTTTTCCTATCTCCATGCCCACAAGTGCAACAACTCCATTTTTCAATTTTACTTTTCTAATTTTCATTTTTCTTTCATATTTCTTCACCATTTACTTCCCTTTTCGTAAATTTTTCATTTTCTAGCATTTTTCTTCTTATTCTCTTTCAATTTGATTTTTCATGTTTTCCTCATCCACACTATGGCACTAAAAAAGAAGGCAAGAACTGCACAAGAAGCTAGGACTTTAAGCCAAATCCCGCAAAGAGCTCCCCGAAGCTCCCGAACATCGACCACCATGAAAAACCGAGGTAACCTTCCACACCCTTTGGTTTAACTAATCCTAAACAAATTACTAGATATAATGCTTTGAGCAGTAAACTATCAGTAGCTACTCGATATTATGATGAGGATGTATTGAACCAGTTCGGATTGTTAGATGATATTTATTGGTTGTTTGCTCAGGGCAGGATGGGTCAATTTTTAGAAATTAGGGACCACACTTATCTAGACCTTACACTTAAATTCTTAAACACATTGCTTGTTGAGATCACGAGTGGCCCTCGATGTCAAGAGGGCCACATTTTATTTTATCTTAATAGGGAGTTTTGTGAGCTTACTTTGAGTACCTTTAATAGTATATTTGGCTCTCCACCAAGTATGGACCTCCCATACTACCTGTCCCTAAGGAATTCAATTCGAACGCTTTTTGGTATGAACTTTCCCGGGATCATCCTTATGACATTAGTAATTCCAAAGGCATGGTTATTCAAAACCCTACATTCATGTGGCCCAATGGTTATTAGCTTGTGGTTTGTTTGCCAGGGAAGACAGTTTAAATGTATTTCACCTATCTGAATTATATTTTTTATATAGCATGCTTGAAGGTGACCAAATTGACCCCAGGTCATTCTTGGTCAATCAGTTGTATAGTGCAACCACTAGTTTTGTACATAGGATTGTCATTGGGGACCTCATCACCCCCATTGCTAGGTTGGTTGGAGTTGAACTGAACCCTGATGATAGAGCCGCAGGTTAGGAGCAGTTGAACTTGGCCGCTTTTGAACAAATAAAATTTTGTAAGGTTAATGGTGGGCATATTTGTTGGATTTATCCGGGGAACCGGCTTATGCCTCTCCTAAATGTTGATCACACCTCTCTTCTGAACTGGACTAATCTCTACTTTTAACCTGGTGATGAAGAGTTGGCACAACCTACCCCACCTCCTCTACCTCCTCACTCTAGGGCTTCTAGTTCCTCCCAACCATCCTCCTCTCATGACCATCCTGACCTGCATGCTACTCTTCAGTCAATTCAAGAGAGGCAAGCTTTTCTACGAGCTTATGTAGAAACTAAGCATGCCTCACTTAGGGGCTTTGTTTAGGAGCACCATGATGAGCTCCTGGGATGTTTGCCTCCCAAAAATAATATTTCCAAGACTTTAGGGCCTGCTTCGAGACTTGGTGGGATTGGCATATTTCTCAACCCCACCCTCCTTCTTCTCCTCCACCCTCTCCCCCTCCTTTTTAGATTTTTATGCTTGCATTAAGGACAATGCTTTACCCAAGCATGGGCGAGTTGTTGCAGTTGTTTGCGGTTCCATATATGTGTTTTGTGGATGTGTGAAATTTGTGGTTGCTAAGTTTTTTTTAGGTCACGTATTTAGGTTTAGTTTACATTTCTAGCTTATTATTTAGTTTTTCAAGGTTTCTTTCTTCGTTTTGGCTTTGTTTTAACACTTTTTAGTTTTTAGTTGCATTGTAGGCTTAGTAAAAACCAAAAACAAAACCTAAAAAGAAAAATAAAAGAGCCTATAAATCCTCCGATGATGAGCCTTTAGACTAAGTGGCTTTCTTTTTCTTATTTTGACCCTTTTTTGTTAGGCCCATTTGTGAATAAAATGTTTGTTTCTGCATTTTTGAACTATGCTTCATGTTTTGACCTTCACGTTAGATATGAGTTCATTGCTTAATGATTCTTGGCATTAGTGTTTGGCATAGGAAATTCAAAGAGCTAGATAAGCTTTGTCCTGTAAGCTTTTGAGCCTGAATAAACTAATTCATCATTTTAGTCTCATATTTTGTTTTATGTGTGACTCTTCCTAGATTTCAAGTCTCTAGAGCTTGCTTTGACTCTTATTCAAGATCATATTTAGCATGCACATTTAGGCAACATAATTGAGGCATTCTTTGACTTTATGTGCTACATTGACCAAATAGCCACCCTTATGTGAATGATTTATCTCTTGCTACCCCTTTGAGCCTTTACCGAGTTTATTGATAAGAACCTATATTATTATCTTTGGCCACACACATATGTCCTACCCTTTTAGGGCTATAGAGTTTTCATAGTTGATTGGGAGTAGTTTGTGGATAATAATCTTTCATAGATATTGTGGTTTAGTTGGATATGATAAGGGATTCATACTTTATTTTTCCCTTCAAAGTCAATTGAGTTATGTTTTTTGAGTTGCAAGAAAAGTGTTGAAAATGCATAGTTTCCTTTGCCATTATCCTCCTCTTTGAAAAAAAAAAAATAAAGCACACCAAACATGTGTAAAAGCAAAAAATGTGTGTACGTTGGGAAAAAAACAAACAAATTCTAAAAAAACAAAACAAAGAAGAGAAAAACCAAAAAAAGATGGGAAAAAAAGAAAAAAATGGTGCGATAAGAAGATTTGGCATTGGTTTTATATTTTTAGGCACTTTTTCTTGTGACATCACTTGTGGATGTTGTTGATATGTTGAGGAATATGTTTTAGTTGGAAGATGATAGTTTAAGCTCTTATTCTTTGATGTTTAGCTCCATAAATTTCAAAATATTTGTTCCCTCCTTACCTTTACCCATTTGCCTCGTTACGACCCTTAAAAGTCCTCGTGATTGCCTTCTGTGTTTTGCATCATAGCAACTTTGAATTAGAGACTCTTATAAAGTTTATGGTTGATTTGGTTCTATGGAATGAGATTTGAGAGAACCGCATTTAATTTTAAACACATGAGTGATGAGCGTCTCATCTCTAAAGTGAGGTTCTATTGGTTCTTCTAAGCTCTACTTATTATTGTTCAAGTCGATTTGAGTTGTTGCTTTAATATTTTGATGTGATGGTTCTTACTTTTTCAAAAATTTCCTTCTCTTATCTGTTTATAAAAGTTTTTCATCACTTTTGGGCTAAACTTCTTAGGTTGATTTGGTTATTGATGTTGCTACTGATATTTTCCTGAGGAGGTTATTCACATTTTTAGCCTCAGTTTCCTAATTGCTTGGAGATAAGCAATGGTTTAAGCATGAGGGAGTTTGATAAGTCCGTAAAATGCACACTATTTTGAAGATATTTTGTGCCATTTTTAGAGAGAATTATGTGCTCTATGTTAGACTATGCACTCCATTATTGGTTTTACGCCCGGACATGGTTTTTTTTCTGTGTTTTGTAGGTTTTTAGATAATGTTTGCAGGTTTTTGGATTATTTTACCCCAAAATTGACCATAATTGAGCGAATCTTGACTCCCCTCGGACACCCTCAAGTAGCCAATCCTAAATCATGTTTATTTATTTAATTAAGCAAAGTGATTAATTTCATCACATTTAATTATCGCTTTTAATCATTACAATTGGAAAATTTTGTTTAGGCCCTTACTTTGTAATTCGGGTTCTTGTTTTTGCAAAATGTTGAGGAAAATGAATAGCAGGCCTCGATAATTAAGATTTAAGTGATTAAATTATTGTTCATAACAACACAAAAATTTAAATTTCGAGCTATGCAAAAGTTTTATCGCAACAAAACGTTGTATTTTCGAGCCCAACTCATTTCAGGCTCAAGTGGAGAGCAACAAGTTGCCTAATTAAATTTACCTAATTATCATTATCTAAGCCTAATTATGCTTACCCAAAAGCTACTTTTTGAGTGGATAAAATCAGCCAATTTATCAAGAAAAGTCAAGAAGTAGTAACCAAAAGCAAGCTAGCCATCTTCTGTTCTCCTTCTTTCTTCCTCACACATGGCAGCGCCACCCCTTTCCTTGGCTGATCTGCCACCCTCCAGCCATCTTGCCTCCACCAGCCAGGCACCACCAGCCATAGCTACAACCCAAACACCTCTAACATCAAGCACTATCTTCGTCTTGTCCTTTTGATCACCAAGTGATGTATAAACCCAACCTAATTTTGTTTACCTTTGGTTTTATGTCGGATTTGATTAAAGATCATGTTATTTTGTTAGAAATAAGTGTGAGTTGACATTTATGTTGATTTTAGATTAGTTTAAATGCAAAAATAAGTTGATCATAAGTTAGGGTTTTGGCACGATGATTATACATGATTTAGCTTACCCTTAGCATCAAGGATGTTATTTGTATATATTTGGATGGGAATGGAGTTTGGATGTGTTGTTTAACTTGGATAAATCCTTGGGGTGATTTTTCTAAAAAGGGGTGGATTAGGGAAGCCTTCTTCAATTGAATAAAATAGGTTATTTTGTATATCTATGCTAGTAAGTGAGGTTAGGTATGTATTTCAAGTGTTTTTGTAAAGAGAAGAATTGAAAACTAGATGAAGATAATTATGAAGTAAATTTAAGTAGCATGGCTTTATAAGGGTGACGATAAGGAATAAATGATGGGTTAGTGATTTTAAAGAGTGATTTTAGGGGGGGAATTATGTGAAGAAAAGGTTGAAAACATGGGCATTAGGCAGTGCACAGACCCAAAACAGGGGTGCATTTACGATAAAACTGGTATTGATTGGTACTTAGAAAATTATTAATTTTCATGGAGAGATAGAACAATGTATTATCCTTTAAATAGCTCTTGAATCACTTTATTTCGGGTTCTGTGGAAAAATTTATAGCCGATTTCCTAAGACTGCGCAGCAACCATGGAAGCTGTGCGTAGTTTTGTTTACGATCGATTTTAGAATAGTGTTGTGGTAATTGGGTTTTGCACTATGAATAAAAGTGTTTTAGGACTTCCTAACTGTCCATATTGGCATTTTTGGTCTCAATTTGAGGTCGAGAGTGTAAGTTATGAACTATTCTTCCCATGCCTCTATTAAGCCTTACTTTATAACCTAAACTATTTGCCTTGATCTAAACTAAGTTCCCATAGTTTTTATAGTTTTTATCATCTTAGTTTAACTTATCTTATATCTTTTCATTGGTTTCTGAATACCTTTAGTAAACCAATTCTATTTAAAATTATCAATTGTGAGAATAAATTCATTGCTGACTTCATGTACCTATCATGATGATTTTGAGCAGAATCAAGGCCTAATCTATTGCTTCTTCCCCTTCTTGTGCATAAATACTATCCATTGAGATTACATTAAAAATCTCAGGTATGTTCATTGTCAGTATCTTTAGAAATCAGAACGTACTTATCAAAATCATGATGTTTTGGTGAGTACATCAATGAATCAGTTTAATCCGTGATTTGTCACATAATTAGTGACCTCATCAGCTATCAATTACAAGGCATTGCCCATCAGCTAACCGTATGGCCTCAGGTTAGGTCCCTCGATCGGTCTGGCAGGAGTACACCTATCTACAGATCATATCAGTTCTCAAGGGTTCACTACCAGAAAATAAATAGCAATGCCATTTTGCATTCATCTAATTCCCTATTTTAAATTAAAATGAATTACAAAGTGGGCACAGTCAATGTTTCAATGATCATTTAACAATATAGGAATGCATGTACTAAGCTTCAACTCACATTTCGAAATATTTGCTATGTTTTATTTTAGGCAAGTGCTCAGTGAACCGCACCCATGCCAGTAAACCTATTGAGGATGATAAGTGAGCAAGGGACCCTGCTGGATTACTAATGGCGCATTGTATTTATGTTTTTAAAGATGTACTTTGAAGTACCTTGTGACTATAACAAGATAGTGAATTGCCTTCTGTGATATGTAAATCTCATATTCGCTATCATCTACACATGTATGGTTTTGGATGCTATGAACAGTTTAGATTTGATATATGCTCAACTGTAATATTCCTAGTGTTACCACTTTAAGCCTTGTCCTTTTGGGAAGGCGGCAACACCTTGATCATTGGGATTATCACTTGTAATGAAGAGGATTATTTTAGAAATTGCAAACAGTGAAATATGTCCATTTTAGGCGTGTTATAGATTTGGTATCAAAGCCAGGTTTGGATTTTCTTGATGGGTTATGGAGTATGGAGAATAAAAATAGGTGGGAGAGGAGTTTGGTTAGAAAGGATTATTATTATGTCGTCGGAGATTGGTAATAGTAGAAAAGTTTGAGTACATCTCTTACATGTTTTTCATTTATGTTTCCTTGTTAGATGGATCCATATGCAGTAAACATGATGTCGAGTACATCTGTGGCTGCTCATATCTCTCTTTTTCATGCTAGTATGGTAGCTCATGCACAAGACCCCTTTTCTAAGTTTCATAGTATTACAATCCATGCTTGTAGATTGTTCTGGTCCTTACCTATGGTTGGCTCATGGGTTGAGTACAGGATTCACTATCATGATTTCATGATGATGTGTAACATCAGCATTTTCCTTTTTCTATTAAAGCTAATTGTATTGTCTTCTTAAGTTATAAAATCATATTTTATTAACGATATAAGCTAAATTATTATTTATGTCCTTATGTGAGCAATAATTTTATTAAAAAAGAATATTTTTGCCGCCATTAGTATTATTATTATTAGTTTTGAAACTCTTTCGATGACTTCTGATAAGCGTTAATAATGGTTATTAACGAGTACTAAATCAAGTAGGAACCCGAGTTCGATTAGCTTGTTAACCTTCGAATTAGTTTCAAGGTTTATTAAATCGAACCTTGACATCCTTGGAAATGAGTAATCGATGAAAGGTCGTATTATTGATTTGGGTTTCAAGTTTGGGATATGAATTAGACTAGCGGTACCAATTCTTAAATAGCTTGGAACCAAAAAAAAAAGAGAGAGAGAGAGAGAGAAGGAGGGTCATTTTAGTAAAATCATGCGTGACCCCATTTCTTTCTCCTCCTTCACGCGACCACCCACCCCCCTACAGCTCTCCCTCTCCTCTCCTCTCTGCTCTACGTCTCCTTCCTCCTCTCTATCCACCATGAACGCAGCCTCAAACTCCCAGAACTCCATGAATACTTGCCCTACCTAGCCAGTATTTCTCACTATTCAACCTTTCTCAGAACCCTAGAAGCCATTGCTGTGAATTTCGGGCAAGAACAGAGTGCGATTTCCCCGGTTGTCGTTGATTCTGGTGAGGGTTTGGAGCGCCGAGCGTGTTCCCAGATTTGACCATGCATTTTAGTCCTTAGTCACTCCAATTCCTCTACAAATTAAGGCTAAATTCGCATCACAAGCATCAACAAAAAGCACCAAGTCAGTGAGTGAAGTTTGGGTCGAATTGCGCAGGTTTAGGTGTGGTTTGGGGTATGTCGTGTGGTCAGGGAGCAAGGAGTCGAAAGTTGGGCTTTTTGAGTACCCAAAGTCGAGCCCAAAGCCCTTTGAATGAGTCTCTAGTATGGAATCGAGGTGGGTGTTTCTCACCTCCTAAGTATTAGTAGTTTCAAAATTGTTTTAACCTTTAAGTCGCGTTGCATATGAGTTTAGGATTAGTCAGATCGATTGGGGTTATGCATGTTCTGTTTGAGCTGAATTTAGTTTAAATCGATGCATGTTAAGTTTAGTTAGTTTATGCCTGAAAGTGACTTCGAAATAACCTAATGATGCCTTGAACCGATATATGTTAGTTTAGTTAACTAACGCTTGAAAATGGTTTCGAATCGATATATGTTAGTTTAGTTAACTAATGCTTGAAAATAGCTTCGAATTGGAATGTGAATGTTTAGAATCGATATATGTACACTTAGTTAATTCATGGTTGTTTAATAGCTTCGAAACGAAATATGAATGCTTAGAATCGATACATGTACACTTAGTCAATTCATGCTCGTTTAATAGCTTTGAATTAAAATGTGAATATTTAGAATCGACACATGTACACTTAGTTAATTCATGCTCGATTAATAGCTTTGAAATAAAATGAGAATACTTAGAATCAATACTTGTGTGATTAGTTAGTTTATACCTGAACAGTGACTTCGAAATAATAAATGAACACCTCGAATCTATGTTTGCTTATTTAGTTAAATCACGCTCGTAGTCTTGGAAATAATTTATGAATGTTGAAACGAGCATGTTTACCCCTTGGTTGTAATACATGAATGGAATCGCGTTTCATGCCTTGTAAGTTTAATTTAGCTTGCTAAGCGTTCGTTTCAAGTTAATACGATATGGATATATATTTATGTATATATGGTTAGAACTGTTGGCTGTAGCGCATTGCTGAATCATATCTATTTGCTCGGTAAGTTATGTATTGGTAAGTTTATATACCACTTTTCAGTATGACCTCGGGGTTAGAATGCTAGATTGTGAAACTGAGACTGAGATGGTGATTGGATGGTTTGAGGCAGAACTATGAGTAGTTTGAGGTTTCCTGTGGTCGGTTGTTATGTGAGGAGGGAGCCTGGGCTGTGATTTACCGCAATCGCGTGGATTGCGAGGCCATGTGTGATTTATTATGCTAAGTTAGATTATGAAGTGTTATGAATGTGCCATGTGTAAAACCCTTCCCTATTAAAATTGTTAAATGATCCTATGTGAATGATTTGCAAACTTAGTAATCTCTAAAAGGGTCATTAAAAGCATGTTTTCACCATTTTGAATGCTTCTGAAGGTTTGCTAATTGCCTGTTGGTTTGTAAGACGTTTGCAGCCTAGAATGATCCTAAATCGTCGAACTAATCAGTAACTGACCCAACTAAATAGTCGATAGGTTTAGGAAGTTTAAAAGCGAACTAAAAGTGAGTTGGAAAATGTTTTAAGGCTTTAGTTTGTTTATATCTCCTCCTTTGAGTTCAAAAAGGATTGAAACAAAGTGAAAAAGGGCAACTGAAGGAGTTTTGTTACGAAACTTAGTTTGAGTTATATGCTACCTAAGTACTTTAAGTTTCGAATGAGTTTTGAATTGCGAGTTAGCAAATTCATTACGATTTTAAAAGGGTTTCCAAGTTGAAAATGAAAGAACTATAACCAATGGTAGGGTTATGGGCTATTTTGCTAGATAAGCATATATATGAATAAGCATAAGTACTCATATGTGTAAGTAATTATGATTATATTTTTGTGTACGTTGAGGAGCTACTCTAGAAACTTTAAGCTTAAGTCTGAGAGCCAAGGATAGTGGCTTAGTATCCCGCCTAGCATAACATAAGCTATGTTAAGATGACTCAGGCATGGTGGTTTGAATCTCGCCTGAAGTCTCAGTATGTAAGTTATGTCTCAGCATAGTATGATGTCTGTCCGGATAGGTGCATGTTGCCACCCGAGTTTCGCCGGCTCGGGATGGCAGTAACAAAGTACCCGTATGAGTTTAGTCTCCTCACTTATGTGATCAAATCGTTATGTATGTTTCTTTTAATAAACGATGATCTTACACCAAGGGTATTTTCCTAATGAATAAGAAAAGCAGTTGGCGTTTCGCCTTTTTAAGTATTTCAGAAAAAAAGTTTTTAAGGGTCATTATAGGACTGATACGAAAGAGATACTTTTAAAGAATAAGAGCCTCAAAGAGGCTAAGAAAAGAGCTTTATGAGCCCCAAGATTGCTAAGAAAAGAGTTTTTATGAGCCCTACGAGGCTAAGTAAAGTGTTTTCAATGAAATAAAGGAAAATTTCCATGAATGCCTAATGAAAAAGTTTCTAAGCACAGTTGGATGCGATTTCAAGTAATATGTGGCCATGCTCTTATAATGCATCGAGCATATGAGATTGAATGTGGACGTTTTGTGAAAGAAAGCTCCTTGCATAATCTCTACTTCCTGCATTTAAGCATCTCATGTAAGTGCATTGGGTAGGCAAGGCATAACTCACATGTATATCACGTAACGTATGAAAGAAAGTTCTATGCTTAGTCTCGTTGCTTGCTTATGTGTTCGACTGCTTGTTAGTAAAGGAACTTAGTCATTCAGGGATCTAGAAATGTGCTTGAGTGGTTAAAATGAAGTTTATGGTTAGTGATCCTTCCAAAAAGGTTTTATGAATGCCTAGTATGATAGTAAATATGAATATATGATACGTGACTATTAAAGATATTATTGCCTGCAATGGTTTTGATTTTAAGGGGGTCGGGGGACACTCACTGAGCGTGTGGTCGCTCATCCCACTACTCTTTCGCCCTTTTCCCCAGGTTTTCTCTATAACAGAAAGAATAAGTCAGTTATGCCGAAATAGAAGTTACCCTTACTTAAAGGGAGTCAAGTGTGCCCATAGTGAAGTAGTCTCACTGGTTGATGATATTATATAATGTATTCTTAGTTTGTAAACATATGTAAACCAAGTATTCTAGTTCATGTAATGCATATGGTATAAAGCTCACTCTGTATGGTCGTATGAGCCAACCATCTAATTCATTAGATGTCTTCTTGGTCAAAGTTAGTTATATTTTGGGATGTAAATCCTATTACTCCGGTTGCGGGAACCGTTGAGTTGTATCTTTAATTTCTTCTTTATTAATGAACTATATTGTTTGAGTACTTCGAGCGAATTGCTCGTTGAGTTATAAACTCCGGCGCGTAGCCATTGAGCCTATTTTAAAATGTTGTACGCTTTCGTCGATTGCAAGGGTTTATTGTAAGGCTTTTAGCCTAGAAACGATTAGTTTTTAGGGGAAACTCTATCCGTCTCACCTAGAAATTTAAGTAGAAAGCAAAGAGAACATAACGCTCCCGGCCCTTGGGGCTGGGTGTGTTACATTAATGGTATCAGAGCAAGGTCCTGCGACCACAGGCCACGACCTGAGTCTTGAATTTCATTTAGTCATCTAGGAACGCGTTCACGATGATGAGATATATGCATGCTTTGGTGTGCAAATGTGATTTTTATGTGAATGCTAGCCGTTTACCTAGTTAGGTGCGGCTTGAGTGAGCTCGTTAACCGAGTGAATGAACGAATTGCTAAGAGTATAAGCCAAATAACTTGTATTCTCTTGAATGAGTTAAGTGATAGCTCAATCAAAGTTGTTTCGCTTATAAGCCTTGGTGATTTCAATTGAAAGTTTAAAGAACACATTATTTGAATTCAAATGACTGGAAAAGCCTAAACTGTAAGCCCATCTTTGCCCCTAAAGTACGATTTGCTCCTCGGGCCCTATAATGGAGTGAGCAGACACACTCAATGGTTGGTAGGGAATGAGGTAAAAGCAGTTAAGTTACTCTCCTTTCGAAACATAGAGACCTTGAAAGTTGAGATCCTTCCTAAACAGTGAGTTAAGGATTTTCTTTCGCATAAAAGACCATTCTAATTCCGTAGTTAGGCCTTACTGTTGCGTCTGAAGACTTGCATTTGCTTTACAATAATGTTCGTGCCTTGTTCTATGAGCATAAGCTTCTATATGTAACTAGATGTATTGAATACTTACTTGTCAAGATGCACTCGTTGCTTAATGTGTTCATGACCAGCTAGGTGTTTTGTAAATGAATCGTTGCACTTCTTGGTGTTTGCTTGACTTAAGTTGGGTTAAGCATGTGATTGGACTAGCCAGATGATTTAACCTTTATAATTCATAGCATGGCGAGACCTCTGACTCGTTATTTGCATCCCTTGAATTCTATGATTCCGTGTTATCGCTGAATAATTGCATACACACGTGTCTAAATGCATGATAAGGCGGCCATAGAAACTTGCATGCGCTTATTCTTGCCCCTGTATTCTACATTGATCAGAGTGGCACATCGAAAGCGTGTAGGCCCATAACTCAGAGACCCTAGGAATGTCAGTGGCATATGCTTTCACTTTATACTTTGCTTGCTATAGGTGTATTAGATGGTTTCATGTTGCTTATGATTCCTGGGCTTAAAAATGCTGAATTGCTGATTCTGTGCGATACTGTTGTGCTTAAGTAAGGCCACGTGGTGCTATGTGATGTCCTTGTTACCCTAATGTGTTACAGGAGTCCCCAGGATAATTGTTTCGATCCTAAAAGTGTCTTGAATTCATGATTTAGAATGAGACTACTTGTATGTGACCGTGAGATGTCATTGCCCAATTGCCCTACTTTTAGATTTCGATTCAAGACGATGCATATGCATAGAGTTGTTATTACTATGCAGATTGAGTCTAGATAATTGAAAGTCTATTTCCTTTTGAAAACAAGTTTGATATGGTTTTTCATGCCAACTCATTTGCCCTCTTCTATGCGTTTGCCCTCGGCGCCTAAATAGAGCAAGTAGACGCTTGAAGAGGTTTGGCGAGGAGGACTCTGGATACCATAAGCTCCTTTTTTGATTTGAATTAATTGTAAAACAAGATTTTGGATTTTAGTGTGAGTTGTATAGGTTGTGTCATGTATGTGCACATTTTAAGTATGACCGAACATAGCTTAGGAATTTCGAGGACGAAATTCTTTTAAGGGGGAAAGAATATAACACCCGCATTTTCCTTTTTCCGTTAAAGCTAATTGTATTGTCTTCTTAAGTTATAAATCGTATTTTATTAACGATATAAGTTAAATTATTATTGATGTACTCATGTGAGGGATAATTTTATTAAAAAGAATATTTTTGTCGCCATTAGCATTATTATTATTAGTTTTGAAACTCTTTCGATGACTTCTAGTATGCATTAATAATTGTTATTAACGAGTACTACATTGATTAGGACCCCGAGTTCAATTAGCTTGTTAACCTTCGAATTAGTTTCAAGGTTTATTAAATCGAACCTTGACATCCTTGGAAATGAATAATCGATGAAAGGCCCTATTATTAATTTGGGTTTAGAGATCGGGATACGAATTAGACTAGCGGTACCAATTCTTAAACAGTTTGGAACCCAAAAAAAAAAGAGAGGAGGAGGGGCATTTTAGTAAAATCATGCGTGACCCCTTTTCTTTCTCCTCCTTCACGCGACCCCCACCCCCTGATAGCTCTGTCTCTCCTCTCCTCTCTGCTCTGCGTCTCCTTCCTCCTCTTCATCCACCATGAATGTAGCCTCAAGCTCTCGGAACTCCATGAATTCTTGCCCTCCCAGCCAATATTTCTCACGATTCAACCTTTCTCAGAACCCTAAGAAGCCATTACTGCAAATTTCGGGCAAGAACAGAGTGCGATTTCCCCAGCTGTTGACTGTTTTGGTAAGGGTTTGCAGCGCCGAGCGTGTGCCCTGATTCGACCATGCATTTTAGTCCTTAGTCACTACAATTCCTCTACAAATTGAGGCTAAATTCACATCACAAGCATTAGCAAAAAGCACCGAGTCAGCAAGTGAAGTTTGGGTTGAATTGGAGTTCGAATTGTGTGGGTTTAGGCACGGTTTGGGGTTTGTTCGTGTGGTCAGGGAGCAAGGATTCGAAAGTTGGGGTTTTTGAGCACCCAAAGTTGAGCCCAAAGCCCTTTGAATGAGTCTCTAGCATGGAATCGAGGTGGGTGTTTTTCACCTCCTAAGCATTAGTAGTTTCGACATTGTTTTAACCTTTAAGTTGCATTGCATGTGAGTTTAGGATTAGTCAAATCGATTGGGGTTATGCATGTTCTGTTTCAGCTGAATTTAGTTTAAATCGATGCATGTTAAGTTTAGTTAGTTTATGCTAAAAAGTGACTTCGAAATAACCTAACGATGCCTTGAATCGATATATGTTAATTTAGTTAACTAACAGTTGAAAATGGTTTCGAATTGACATATGTTAGTTTAGTTAATTAACGCTTGAAAATAGCTTCGAATTGAAATGTGAATGTTTAGAATCGATATATGTACACTTAGTTAATTCATGGTTGTTTAACAGCTTCGAAATGAAATATGAATGCTTAGAATCGATACGTGCACACTTAGTCAATTCATGCTTGTTTAATAGCTTCAAATTAAAATGTGAATGTTTAGAATCGACACATGCACACTCAATTAATTAATGCTCGATTAATAGCTTCGAAATGAAATGAGAGTGCTTAGAATCGATACTTGTGTGATTAGTTAGTTTATACCTGAACAGTGACTTCGAAATAATAAATGAACACCTCGAATCGATGTCTGCCTATTTAGTTAAATCACGCTTTTAGCCTTGGAAATAATTTATGAATGTTGAAACGAGCATGTTTACCCCATGATTGTAATACATGAATGCAATCAAGTTTCATGCCTTATAAGTTTAATTCAGCTTACTAAGTGTTCGTTTCAAGTTAATGCGATATGGATATATATTTATGTACATATGGTTATAACTGTTGGCTTTAGCGCATTGCTAAATCATATCTGCTTACTCGGTAAGTTATGCATTGGTAAGTTTACATACCGCTTTCCAGTATGACCTAGGGGTTAGAATGCTAGATTGTGAAATTGAGACCGAGATAGTAGTTGGATGGTTTGAGGTAGAACTATGAGTGGTTCGAGGTTTCCTATGGTCGGTTGTTATGTGAGGAGGGAGCCTGGGTTGTGATTTACCGCAATCGCATGGATTGCGTTGCCATATGTGGCTTATTCTGCTAACTTGGATTATGAAGTGTTATGAATGTCCCATGTGTGAAACCCTTCCATCTTGATATTGTTAAACAATGCTATGTGAATGATTTGCGAACTTAGTAATCTCTAAAAGGGTTGTTAAAAGCATGTTTTCACCATTTTGAATGCTTCTGAAGGTTCACCAATTGCCTGTTGGTTTGTAAGACGTTTGCAGCCTAGAATGATCCTAAATCGTTGAACTAATCAGTAACTGACCCAACTAAATAGTCGATAGGTTTAGGAAGTTTAAAAGCGAACTAAAAGTGAGTTGGAAAATGTTTTAAGGCTTTGGTTTGTTTATGTCTCCTCCTTTGAGTTCAAAAAGGATTGAAACGAAGTGAAAAAGGACAACTGAAGGAGTTTTATTGCGAAACTTAGTTTGACTTATATGCTAGCTAAGTACTTTAAGTTTCGAATGAGTTTTGAATTGCGAGTTAGCAAATTCATTACGATTTTAAAAGGGTTTCTAAGTTGAAAATGAAAGAACCATAACCAATGGTAGGGTTATGGGCTATTTTGCTAGATAAGCATATATATGAATAAGCACAAGTATGCATATGTGTAAGTAATTATGTTTATGTTTACATATACGTTGAGAAGCTACTCTAGAAACTTTAAGGTTAAATCTAAGCGCCAAGGACGGTGGCTTATTATCCTACCTGGCATAACATAAGCTATGTTAAGATGACTCAGGGATGGTGGTTTGAATCTCGCCTGAAGTCCCAGTGTGTAAGTTATGTCTTAGCATAGTATGATGTCTATCCGGATAGGTGTATGTTACCGCTCGAGTTTGGCCGGCTCAGGATCGCAGTAACAAAGTACCTCCAAGAGTTTAGTCTCCTTATTTATGTGATCAAATCATTATGTATGTTTCTTTTAATAAACGGTGATCTTATGCCAAGGGTATTTCCCTAATGAATAAGAAAAGCAGCTGGCATATCGCCTTTTTAAGTATTTCAAAAAAAAAAGTTTTTAAGGTTCATTATAGGACCAATACGAAAGAGATTCTTTTGAAGAATAAAAGTCTCAAAGAGGCTAAGAAAAGAGCTTTATGAGCCTCAAGATTGCTAAGAAAAGAGTTTTTATGAGCCCTACAAGGCTAAGTAAAGTGTTTTCAATGAAAGAAAGGAAAATTTCCATGAATGCCTAACGAAAAACGTTTCTAAGCATAGTTGGATGCGATTTCAAGTAATATGTGGCCATGCTCTTATAATGCATCGAGCATGTGAGATTGAATGTGCATGTTCTGTGAAAGAAAGCTCCATGCATAATTTCTACTTCCTGTGTTTAAGCATCTCGTGCAAGTGCATTGGGTAGGCAAGGCACAACTCACATGTATATCACGTAACCTATAAAAGAAAGTTCTATGCTTAGCCTTGTTGCTTGCTTATGTGTTTGACTACTTGTTAGTGAAGGAACTTAGTCATTCAGGGACCTAGAAATGTGTTTGAATGGTCAAAATGAAGGTTATGGTTAGTGATCCCTCTAAAAGGGTTTTATGACTGCCTAATATGATAGTAAAGTATGAATACGTGATATGTGACTATTAAAGATATATTGCCTGTAACGGCTTTGGTTTTAAGGGGGTCGGGGGACACTCACTGAGCGTGTGGTTGCTCATCCCACTACTCTTTCTCCCTTTTCCTTGGGTTTTCTCTGTGGCAGGAAGAAGTTGAGTTAACTATACCGAAATGGAAGTTACTCTTGCTTAAAGGGAGTCAAGTGTGCCCATAGTGAAGTAGTCTCACTGCTTGATGATGTTATAGAAGGTATTCTTAGTTTGTAAATGTATGTAAACCAAGTATTCTAGTTCATGTAATGCATATGGTATAAAGGTCGCTCTGTATGGTCGTATGAGCCAACCATCTAATTAGTTAGATGTCTTCTTGGTCAAAGTTAGTTATGTTTTAGGATGTAAACCCCATTAGTCCGGTTGTGTAAACCGTTGAGTTGTATCTTTAATTTCTTCTTTATTAATGAACTGTATTATTTGAGTACTTCGAGCGAATTGCTCATTGAGTCATGAACTCCGATGCGTAGCCGTTGAGCTTATTTTAAAATGTTGTATGCTTCCGTTGATTACAGGGGTTTATTGTAAGGCCTTTAGCCTGGAAACAGTCAGTTTTTGGGGAAAACTCTGTCCGTCTCATCCCAGAAATTTTGGTAGAAAGCTAAGAGAACGTAACGCCCCCGGCCCTAGGGGCTGGGGGTGTTACATTGATGGTATCAAAGTAAGGTCCTGCGACCACAGGCCGCGACCTGAGTCTTGCATTTCATTTAGTCATCTAGGAATGTGTTCACGATGATTAGATATAAGCATGCTTTAGTGTGCAAATGTGATTTTTATGTGAATGCTAGCCGTTTACCTAGTTAGGTGCGGCTTGAGTGAGCTCATTAACCGAGTGAATGAACGAATTGCTGAGAGTATAAGCCAAATAACTTGTATTCTCATGAATGAGTTAAGTGATAGCTCATTCAAAGTTGTTTCGCTTATAAGCCTTGGTGATTTCAATTGAAAGTTTAAAGAACACATGATTTGAATTCAAATGATTGGAAAAGCCTTAACTGGAAGCTCATCTTTGCCCCTAAAGTACAATTTGCTCCTCGGATCCCACAATAGAGTGAGCAGATGCACTCAATGGTTGGTAGGGAATGAGGTAGAAGCGGTTAAGCCATTCTCCTTTCGAAACATAGAGACCTTGAAAGTTGAGATCCTTCCTAAATAGTGAGTTAAGGTTTTTCTTTCGCATAAAAGACCTTTCTAATTCCATAATTAGGCCTTCCTGTTGGGTCTGAAAACTTGCCTTTGCTTTATAATGATGTTCGTGCCTTATTCTATGAGCATAAGCTTCTATGTGTAACTAGATGTATTGAATATTTGTTAAGATGCATTCGCTGCTTGATGTGTTCATGACTAACTATGTGTTTTATGAATGAATTGTTGCCCTTCTTGGTATTTACTTGACTTGAGTTAGGTTAAACATATGATTGGACTAGCCAGATGATTTAACCTTTATAATTCATAGCATGGCGAGACCTCTGACTCGTTATTTGCATCCCTTGAATTCTATGATTCCATGTTATAGCTGAATAATTGTATACACAGGTGTCTAAATGCATGATGAGGCGGCCATAGACACTTGCATGCACTTATTCTTGCCCCTGTATTCTACATTGATTAGAGTGGCGCAATGAAAGCGTGTAGGCCCATAACTCATAGATCCCAAGAATGTCAGTGGCATATGCTTTCACTTTATAATTTGCTTACTATACGCGTATTAGACGGTTTCATGTTGCTTATGATTCCTAGGCTTGAAAATGCTGAATTGCTGATTCTGTGCGATACTGTTGTGCTTAAGTGAGGCCACATGGTGTTATGTGATGTCCTTGTTACCCTAATGTGTTACGGGAGTCCCCAGGGTAACTGTTTCGATCCTGAAAGTGTCTTAAATTCATGATTTAGAATGAGACTACTTGTATGTGATCGTGAGATATCATTGCCCAATTGCCCTACTTTTAGATTTCGATTCATGATGATGCATATGCACAGAGTTGTTATTACTATGCAGATGGAGTCTCAATACTTGAAAGTCTATTTTCATTTTTAAAACAAGTTTGATATGGTTTTCCACGCTAACTCATTTACCCTCTCCTATGTGTTTGCCCTCGGCGCCTAAATAGAGCAAGTAGACGCTTGAAGAGGATTGGCGAGGAGGAGACTGGATACCATGAGTCTCTTTTTCGATTTGAATTAATTGTAAAACAAGCTTTTGGATTTTTGTGAGTTGTATAGGTTGTGTCATGTATGTGCACATTTTAGGTATGACCAAACATAGCTTGGGAATTTCGGGGACGAAATTCTTTTAAGGGGGGAAGAATGTAACATCCGCATTTTCCTTTTTCCGTTAAAGCTAATTGTATTGTCTTCTTAAGTTATAAATCATATTTTATTAACGATATAAGTTAAATTATTATTGATGTGCTTATGTGAGCGATAATTTTATTGAAAAGAATATTTTCGTCGCCATTAGCATTATTATTATTAGTTTTGAAACTCTTTCGATGACTTCTAGTAAGCATTAATAATGGTTATTAATGAGTACTACATCGAGTAGGACCCCGAGTTCGATTAGCTTGTTAACCTTCAAATTAGTTTCAAGGTTTATTAAATCGAACCTCGACATCCTTGGAAATGAGTAATCGATGAAAGGCCATATTGTTGGTTTGGGTTTAGAGTTCCGGATACAAATTAGACTAGCGGTACCAATTCTTAAATAGCTTAGAACCAAAAAAAAAAGAGAAAGGGAGGGGCATTTTAGTAAAATCACACGTGACCCCTTTTCTTTCTCCTCCTTCACTAGACCCCTACCCCGCCTGATAGCTCTCTCTCTCCTCTCCTCTCTGCTCTGCGTCTCCTTCCTCCTCTTCATTCACCATGAACGCAGCCTCAAGCTCCCAGAACTCCATGAATTCTTGCCCTACCCCGCCAGTGTTTCTCACAATTCAACCTTTCTCAGAACCCTAGAAGCCATTGCTGCGAATTTTGTGCAAGAACAAAGCGCGGTTTCCCCGGATGTCGTCGTTTCTAGTGAGGGTTTGGAGCGCCGAGCGTGTGCCCAAATTGACCATGCATTTTAGTCCTTAGTCACTCCAATTCCTCTACAAATTGAGCCTAAATTCATATCACAAGCATCAGCAAAAAGCACCGAGTCAGTGAGTGAAGTTTGGGTCGAATTGGAGTGTGAATTGCGCGGGTTTAGGCGTGGTTTGGGGTTTGTTCGTGTGGTCAGGGAGCAAGGAGTCAAAAGTTAGGATTTTTTAGCACCCAAAGTCGGGCCCAAAGCCCTTTGAATGAGTCTCTAGCATGGAATCGAGGTGGGTGTTTCTCGCCTCCTAAGTATTAGTAGTTTCGAAATTGTTTTAACCTTTAAGTTACGTTGCATGTGAGTTTAGGATTAGTAAAATCGATTGGGGTTATGCATGTTCTATTTCAGCTGAATTTAGTTTAAATCGATGCATGTTAGGTTTAGTTAGTTTATGTCGAAAACTGACTTCGAAGTAACCTAACGATGCCTTGAATCGATATATGTTAGTTTAGTTAACTAACTCTTGAAAATGGCTTCGAATCGATATATGTTAGTTTACTTAACTAACGCTTGAAAATAGCTTCGAATTGAAATGTGAATGTTTAGAATCGAAATATGTACACTTAGTTTATTCATGGTTGTTTAATAGTTTCGAAATGAAATATGAATGCTTAGAATCGATACATGTACACTTAGTCAATTCATGCTCATTTAATAGCTTCGAATTGAAATGTGAATGCTTAGAATCGACACATGTACACTTAGTTAATTCATGCTCGATTAATAGCTTCGAGATGAAATGAGAATACTTAGAATCGATACTTGTGTGATTAGTTAGTTTATACCTAAACAGTGAATTCGAAATAATAAATGAACACCTTGAATCGATGTCTGCCTATTTAGTTAAATCACGCTTGTAGCCTTGGAAATAATTTATGAATGTTGAAACGAGCATGTTTACCCTTTGATTGTAATACATGAATGTAATCGAGCTTCATGCCTTGTAAGTTTAATTCAGCTTGCTAAGCGTTCGTTTCAAGTTAATGCGATATGGATATATATTTATATATATATGGTTATAACTGTTAGCTGTAGCGCATTGCTGAATCATATCTGCTTGCTCGATAAGTTATGCATTGGTAAGTTTATATACTGCTTTTCAGTATGACCTAGGGGTTAGAATGCTAGATTGTGAAATTGAGACCGGGATGGTAGTTGGATGGTTTGAGGTAGAACTATGAGTGGTTTGAGTTTTCCGGTGGTCAGTTGTTATGTGAGCAGGGAGCCTGGGTTGCGATTTACCGCAATCATATGGATTGCGAGGCCATATGTGGCTTATTCTGCTAAGTTGGATTATGAAGTGCTATGAATGTGCCATGTGTGAAACTCGTCCCTCTTAAAATTGTTAAACAATGCTATGTGAATGATTTACGAACTTAGTAATCTTTAAAAGGGTCGTTAAAAGCATGTTTTCACCATTTTGAATGTTTCTAAATGTTCACCAATTACCTGTTGGTTTGTAAGATGTTTGCAGCCTAAAATGATCCTAAATCGTCGAACTAATCAGTAACTGACCCAACTGAATAGTCAATAGGTTTAGGAAGTTTAAAAGCGGACTAAAAATGAGTTGAAAAATGTTTTAAGGCTTTAGTTTGTTTATGTCTCCTCCTTTGAGTTCAAAAAGGATTGAAACGAAGTGAAAAAGGGCAACTGAAGGAGTTTTATTACGAAACATAGTTTGAGTTATATGCTAGCTAAGTT
Source organism: Carnegiea gigantea (assembly GCA_029747015.1). Classification (NCBI taxonomy): domain Eukaryota; kingdom Viridiplantae; phylum Streptophyta; class Magnoliopsida; order Caryophyllales; family Cactaceae; genus Carnegiea; species Carnegiea gigantea. The sequence goes on from JAKOGI010002468.1 coordinate 100,443, forward strand.
CTTTAAGTTTCGAATGAGTTTTGAATTGCGAGTTATCAAATTCATTACGATTTTAAAAGGGTTTCCAAGTTGAAAATGAAATAACCATAACCAATGGTAGGGTTATGGGCTATTTTGCTAGATAAGCATATATATGAATAAGCATTAGTACGCATATGTGTAAGTAATTATGTTTATGTTTATGTGTACGTTGAGGAGCTACTCTAGAAACTTTATGCTTAAGTCTGAGAGCTTAGGATGGTAGCTTAGTATCCCGCCTGACATAACATAAGCTATGTTGAGATGACTCAGAGATGGTCGTTTAAATCCCGCCTGACATAACATAAGCTATGTTGAGATGACTCAGAGATGGTCGTTTAAATCCCACCCGAAGTCTCAGTATGTAAGTTATGTCTCAGCATAGTATGATGTCTGTCCGGATAGGCGTATGTTGCCACTTGAGTTTGGCCTGCTCGGGGTGGCAGTAACAAAGTACCTCTAAGAGTTTAGTCTCCTCACTTATGTGATCAAATCATTATGTATGTTTCTTTTAATAAACGATGATCTTACGCCAAGGATATTTTCCTAATGAATAAGAAAAGCAGTTGGTGTTTCGCCTTTTTAAGTATTTCAGAAAAAACGTTTTTAAGGGTCATTATAGGACCAATACGAAAGAGATTCTTTCAAAGAATAAGAGCCTCAAAGAGGCTAGGAAAAGAGCTTTATGAGCCTCAAGATTGCTAAGAAAAGAGTTTTTATAAGCCATATGAGGCTAAGTAAAGTGTTTTCAACGAAAGAAAGGAAAATTTCCATGAATGCCTAATGAAAAAGATTTCTAAGTACAGTTGGATGCGATTTCAAGTAACATGTGGCCATGCTCTTATAATGCATCGAGCATATGAGATTGAATGTGCATGTTCTGTGAAAGAAAGCTCTTTGTATAATCTCTACTTTCTGTCTTTAAGCATCTCATGTAAGTGCATTGGGTAGGCAAGGCACAACTCACATATATATCACGTAACCTATGAAAGAAAGTTCTGTGCTTAGCCTCCTTGCTTGCTTATGTGTTTGACTACTTGTTAGTAAAGGAACTTAGTCATTCAAGGACCCAGAAATGTGTTTGAGTGGTTAAAATGAAGTTTATGGTTAGTGATCCTTCCATAAAGGTTTTATGAATGCCTAATATGATAGTAAAGTATGAATACGTGATATGTGACTATTAAAGATATTATTACCTGCAACGGTTTTGGTTTTAAGGGGGTCGGGGGACACTCACTGAGCGTATAGTTGCTCATCCTACTCTTTCCCCTTTTTCCCTAGGTTTTCTCTATGACAGCAAGAAGTTGAGCTAGCTATGACGAAATGGAAGTTACCCTTACTTAAAGGGAGTCAACTGTGCCCATAGTGAAGTAGTCTCGCTGCTTGATGATGTTATAGAATGTATTCTTAGTTTGTAAATGTATATAAACCAAGTATTCTAGTTAATGTAATGCATATGGTACAAAGGTCGCTCTGTATGGTCGTATGAGCCAACCATCTAATTAGTTATATGTCTTCTTGGTCAAAGTTGGCCATGTTTTGGTATGTAAACTCCATTACTCCGGTTATGTAAATCGTTGAGTTATATCCTTCATTTCTTCTTTATTAATAAACTATATTGTTTGAGTACTCCGAGCGAATTTCTCATTGAGTTATGAACTCCGGTGCATAGCCATTGAGCTTATTTTAAAATGTTGTATGCTTTCGTTGATTGCAGGGGTTTATTGTAAGGTTTTTAGCCTGGAAACGATCAGTTTTTAGAGGAAACTCTGTCTGTCTCGCCCCAGAAATTTAAGTAGAAAGTTAAGATAACATAATGCTCCCAGCCCTAGGGGCTGGGGGTGTTACATGATGGGTATCCCGGTGTGGGATAGACGTAGGTTTTAGATAAAAGGGGCTTGGGCTACCATCACTTCTGAGTTGCTGCTCAGAGAGGAGTTGGAGCAGAGGGGGGCCACCATGGAGATGCTACAACATGTTTTTCCTTTATACCATGTACCTCCCCTGCCTATAGCACCTACTCCTACTTAGGGACCACCCTCACCACCTGCACCGAGCACTCCTCAGATGCCTAATAGTCCAACATCATTGGGGTCTATGGAGGCTCATGTGGTCGTTCATCTCCTTGACACACTAGAGATATTGGTGATTAGCTCTGATGACGAGCCCATGGAGGACCCGAAAGAGGATCCACAGGAGGACTCGGGATTCGAGGAGCACCATATTGATCATGATGTTGAGGAGGTAGAGTCAGGTGCATCAATCAACAGTTTTGACTTGAGCGAGGAGCCTGAGGATGAGTCTGACCCAGACTACGAGCCATGCAGGGATTGTTAGTTTAGTTTAGGTGATGACTTTTTTTTGATAGGATGGTCATATTTTAAGCCCCATATGCATATAACATAGTCAGTTGGATAGATGTATTTTGTGTAAGTCATGTCATTGTATATAGTTAGACAGATCCTTCTGGTTGTGTTCACTAGTTTCGTCTTCTTTTTGGACGCATAGTGGACTTAGTGGTTACGGCTAGGTAATTTTTTAGGTAGGTTTAAGGACTTACATTAGTGAGTTAGTTAGTTATGATATTTGTTTTTCTTAGCCATGTATATAAGCAAGCAGTTATGTATGTAAGCAAGAGTTATGAGATGATAAATGAAGTCTTGGTTTCTGTTTTGATAATATTGTTAGTCGTATTTGTTGGGTATACTTATCTTATATGTTGGCTTTGTGCAAGTGATTGAATTATTTCATTTATGTATGATCAGAATGTCTGAATATGTGCAAAATAATGCGGTGACTCATATAGGGGATAACTCGGATCATGGCCAGGGATCAGGTGAACAAGCCTCATGTAATATGCCACCGAATTTTGCCAAAATGCCCTCAATTCCCCATGAGTTAGCTAACAAAATTGGTAACGAACTGGCCGACTTTGGTAGTTGAACTGATGAAATGCATTCCCCTAGTGCCTGCTGAGAATCCTTCTACGGATGATAAACTAGCAAACAGGGTAGCACGACGCAACCCTAAAGTTTACATCAGAAAATATCACCCAGTGGAATTAGAGGAATGGGCAAGGGAAATAGAGAAAATTTTTACAGTGGTATAGGTTCCAGAAGAGAAGAAAGTGAATATTAGGACGTACTATTTTACTAGTGAAGCTGATATCTAATGGAACATCATTAAGGGTAGGCTCGTAGGGCCTACATTCAGCTGCAGTAAATCCCTGGAGGAACTAAGGGCAAAATTTTATCCAATTGTGGTTCAAAGACAAAAGAAAAAAGAATTTATGGAACTAAAGATAAGTGGTAGTATGACTGTATTGCAGTAGGCTAGTAAGTTTATAGAGCTATCCAGGTTCGTCCCCGAATTTATGTCCCATGCAAGATTGAAGATGAGGAGATTTAAAGAGGGTCTAGCTCTCTATAATCGTAAGCAGCTAGTTGGTCAACAAATCTTGACCTACCAGGAGTTATATGAGCGAGCAGCTGAAGTGGAGCGAGTAAAGATGGAGTTGACGGCCCTAAATCCAATAAACAAAAAGAGGAAAGGGATCAAATAAGGAACCCCGAGCTAGAGTGCAAATCAGAAGAAACCTACTCCCACTCTTCCTAAGAGTCACCCTGTAGGTCTAGTAAAGCTCTATGGTAAATGTGGGATAACTAACCACACCACCTAGGAATGTCGAGTGGGTACTAACAAGTGCATGTAGTGTAGAAGCCTAGAACACATCATTGCTGCATGCCCTCAAAGACTGAAAGCTGTGGATAAGGTTGCAGCAAAAACCTTGGCCCCACCTCGCCAAAGGCCCCTACCTCCAAGGCCTATAACTATAAGATGGGTGTATGTAATAAGCAAGAGAGAAGCTGTCACCTCTGGTATGGTAGTTAGTGGAACTGTCTTTTTAAATTCAAAGCCATTTTGTGTATGATTTGGTTCGGGTGCCACTCAGTCCTTTATATCTATCTTATCTGCTTTGCAATTGAGCCTTGAGAATGCGAAGTCAAAAACTAATTATAGAATCAAGCTGCCCAATGATTCTATAGTTGTGTGCCCTATTTCCCATGAACTAACCCTACTACTATTGGTGGAGTCACATTCGCAAGAGACTTGATTCAATTTAACTTGTCAGACTTTGACATCATTTTGGGGATGAACTGGTTGCATTACTTATGGAGCTAAAATTGGCTGTCAAAACCTTAAGATCATTCTAAAGAATAAAAGTGGGAGAGAAGTATGTTCTTATGGGCAAAGGGAGAAAAAACCATGTCCTATAATTTCTGCTATAAAAGCAAGTTGTTATACCAAGGGTGTATTAGGTATTGGTGTTATACTATGGAAGCTCAGTCTAAATGAGAGTAAGTAGAAGATATTCATGTAGTTCATGAATTTGAAGATGTTTTTTCTGAATAGCTACCAGGTCTACCCTTGCAGAGGAAAATTGATTTTGAGATTAAATTAATCCCTGGTGCCCAACCTATCTCTAAAGCCCCATATCAAATGGCTCCAACTGAGCTTAGAGAATTAAAGATTTAGCTAAACGAGTTATTATAGAAGGGATTTATCAAAACAAGTGTGTCACCATGGGGTGCCCTAGTGTTGTTTGTTAAGAAGAAGGATAGAACCTTGAGGCTATGTATTGATTACAGAGAGCTTAACATGATTACCATCAAGAACAAATACCTTATGTCTCGAATAGATTATCTATTTGATCAATTCCAAGGAGTAGGAGTCTTTGCTAAGATTGAAGTGAGGTATGGATACCACTAACTCAGGATTAAACCTAAAGATATTTCCAAGACTGTCTTTAGGACCAGGTATGGCCGCTATAAATTCACGGTGATGTCCTTTGGCCTGACCAATGCCCCTGTGGCCTTTATAGATCTCATGAATAGAGTCTTCAAACCCTATTCAGACAAGTTTATGGTAGTATTCATAGATGATATCTTGATATACTCTAATAATAGAGATTAACATATTGTTCATTTAAGGACAATGTTGCAGGCCTTGAGAGAACACCAATTATATGGCAAATTGAAGAAGTGTGAGTTTTGATTAGAAGGAGTGGTATTTTGGGGACATGTAGTTCAAAAGGAAGGGATTAAAGTTGACCCCCAGAAAATGAAAGCAATTACGAAAGCAATTACAAAATGGCTAAGACCCACCAATGTCACTAAGATTAGAAGTTTCTTGGCTTAGCTAGCTATTATCGGAGGTTTGTCAAGGACTTTTCGAAGATAGCATCTCCCTTGACTAATTTGTTGTAAAAAACCATTAAATTTGAGTGGACAGATAAATGTGAAAGGGCATTTCAAGAGTTAAGGAAGTGATTAACTACCGCTCCAATTCTAACCATACCGATAGAAGGTAAGGAGTATACTATCTACAGTGATGCCTCGAAGAATGGTCTGAGGTGCAAGAGGAGAAAGTGGTGGCTTATACCTCCCAACAGCTCAAGCCTTATGAGAAGAATTACCGACCCACGATCTGGAGTTAGCAGTTGTGGTTTTTGCACTGAAAATTTAGAGACATTATTTATATAGGGTACCATGTAAGATTTTTAATGACCATCAAAGTTTGAAGTATATCTTCACTCAAAAAGAGCTCAATTTAAGACAAAGGTGTTGGCTAGAGTTACTTAAAGATTATGACTTGTAGATTCAGTATCACCCAAGAAAAGAAAATGTTGTCACTGATGCCCTAAGAAAGAGGACACAACATAGTTTAAACACTCTAGTGATTACATAGTTGAACCTCTTAAGAGAGCTTGAGCAGTTGGGTATCCAATAAGTGTCGCATAGGTAAGTAAGTGTTCAGTTGTCAACGCTTACCGTACAACCCTCTATAATGGAGGAAATATGATTGAACCAAGAAAGTGATTCTGAGCTCTAAAGGATAAAGCAACATCTTAAGAAAGGGAAGTCACCTGGGTTTGTAGTGCATGAAGATGGGACCTTGTGATTCCAGAATTGCCTGTGCATACCCAAAAATGAGGAGTTGAGGAAAAATATCTTAGAGGAAGCTCACAACACCCAATACTCGATGCATCCAGGAGGCACCAAGATGTACAGAAACATGAGGCAATACTTTTGGTGGAATACATGAAGAAAGAGCTTGCAGAGTATGTTAACAAAGGTTTGATTTGCCAAAAGGTTAAAGCTGAGCATCAACATCCCGTGGGTGACTTACGACCATTAGAAATTCCCACTTGGAACTAGGACTTAGTGTCAATGGACTTTGTCATAGGATTACCTCTTTCTGCTTCAAAGAAGAATGTCATTTGGGTAATAGTTGATTGACTCACTTAATCAGCACATTTTTTGCCAACTGGGGATACTTAAGGAGTTGAAAGACTAGCCCAGCTGTATTTTAAGGAAATGGTTTGACTACATGGCATTCTCGAAGACATAGTGTCTGATAGAGATCAGAGTTTTCAAGCCCGTTTTTGGCAAGCACCTCAAAGAGCCCTTAGAACCAAATTGAATTTTAGCAGCTCCTATCATCCTGGAATAGATATTTAGATGGAGAGAGTAAATCAAATTCTGGAGGATATGTTGGGGGCTTGTGTTTTGGAATTTCAAGTAAAATGGGAAGATGACTTGCCATTGGTGGAGTTTTCTTACAATAATAGTTACCAATCCACCAATAAAATGGCCCTGTTCAAGGCTTTACATAGAAGAAAATGTAAAACCCCTTTATGCTAGAGTGATCTGGATGAGGCATTGACTCTGGGCCTAGAACTAGTTTAGGAAATCACCGAAACAATAAGGAAGATTCGAGAGCACACTCGGGTCGCCTGAAGTCGACAGAAGAGTTACGCTGATAAAAGAAGAAGGCCTCTGGAGTTCTAGGTAGGTGATAAGGTCTTTCTGAAAGTTTCCCCAACTAAGAGTATCAAGAGATTTGGTGTATGAGGCAAACTGAGTCCTAGATATATTGGGCCATATAAAATTACTAAAAGGTTGAATCCCATGGCTTACCGATTAGACATGTCTGTAGAACTCGAGCACGTACATAACATATTTCATGTTTCACAACTTCGGAAGTACATCCCAGATCCTAACCATGTGATCGTACCAGAACCCATGGAGGTCACTGGGGATCTAGTGTACAAAGAGTATCCAGTACAAATACTAGATTATAAGATTAAGCAGCTGTGCAATAAGCAGGTACCCTTAGTTAAAGTATTTTGGTCAAATCATACCTCCTGAGAAGCCACTTGGGAAACCGAGGAAGAAATGAAAGCCAAGTACTCGCACCTATTTCAGGTAATCTTACATGTTATGACAACGCAACGTTCATAAGTTTCGAGGACGAGACTCCTTAACAGAGGGAG
>JAKOGI010002469.1:0-30000 GCA_029747015.1 Carnegiea gigantea
TATAGACAAAGCAAACAGACAAAAGCATAGCCACCCCTCATTATTGTACTTCATATCACTGAGGCTCTATATAATGAGGCCTCTTGCTCATGTAAAAGGCAGATTGGGAAAATCTAATTTTTTTCGAACTGCCATTCTCTCTCTCTCTCTCTCTCTCTCTCTTGTAAAACTACTCCTTTCGATCTTTCTCTTGCTTAAACAATTGTAAGTTTCTGTAATCTACATTTCTAGTTTTAGTATTTATGCAATAAACATTTTCAACAAGTTCTGCTATATTTGAAAAGATCCTATTCTCCCCTGGTATTAGAGCCAAGTGATCGCATATCCCCTTGCATCTTGATACGATTCTTATGTGCACAGATCCATAGTAGTGTGCATAGAGCTGTGGTTTAGCTACAGTGGTGTCCCTAGTGTTGGTCAGCCCGTAAGTCCGTTGGTCAGCCGTAAGTTAGGTGGTCCCGGTGGTGGTCCCACTATACATCTGTCTGCATACTACCATTGACATGCATACATAAGGATGGCGTCTAGATTAAGGCGTATGTTATCATTTAGGGCTGATAGCAGCCATAGTAATATAGTTAATTCAAATGAACAAAGAACCGAACCAATCTTTAAAGCACCTAGTTCAGACAATTATGCCAACTGGTCTTTACCTAGAATAGAGATTGACACGCTTTACAAAATTGGTACCTTTGATTTTGTTAAGGCCTATTCTTGCAAAACTCATGAAGAAATCATAAGTTTGCAAAATGGTTTACAAACGATTGACATGATTAAGCAAAATGCTATTGAACATCATTTACATGCTAAGTATAGATTTATGCATATCAGTTTGGTTCAAGTAGCTATTAAACCTTTGTTAAAGAAAGGTATTAACGCTCCCATCTACATGGCTTTACGTGACAAAAGACTTCGTAAGTACAAATCTTCTTTACTTGCAGTTATTCAAACTAACATTTGTAAAGGACCTGTATTTTTCAATTGTTATCCAGATTTTATGGTTGATCTAACATGTCCTTTGACTACAGAAGCTCTTAAATTGGATGTCCACGTTCAAGGTAACGAGTTTCTGGATTTTAAAAATTTTGTAGTTATGTACAGAATTTATTTTCGGCTTATGAGTACAAATTTGAATACAAGGTTTCTTAACCCCCTTCCTTCTAGTTCACAAGAAACCGTTCTACTCCAAATTGAAGATGAAAAACCAAATGTCTTCACTCCAAAATTACTCAAATGGGATGAAATAACTCTCCCAGACGAGATTGAATTATTCGAACCAAAACCGGTTTCTCCAATAGAAAGAAAAGAAATTGACCAAATCATAGAAGAACCAGATGGTCGAATTCTTCTTAAATTTCGAAGCATCTCTATGAGAGAAAATATTGATGTCTCACCGACCTCAGCATATAGAAGATCTTTCTCTGATGCTGCTTCCACCGTCGAACCCTTAGACCATACTACAAGATACAGGTTTAGAAATCCTATTCCAGAACCAGTAGTTGACCCACCATCTCCTACAACTTCTGGAATTGGTGCCACTATTAACATGATCATATCTAACAATTTCTAAATTGATTGGGTTTTGCTCAAAACTAACTACTATTCAGTAGAAAACACTACTCTTCGTAGTTGGTTTGAGCAAATGAAGCCGTCCCTATTGGAATCCATTAAAAAGGAATGGATTTCTGACATGGAACGTCTTCGTTGTAACATTCCCTTCTTCCAATGGTTTCCAACATTTGCCTCAAAACACGGTCTCCAAAATGTTTACACTATCCCTAGCATTAATGTCCAAACTTCTTTAATGAAGATTTGGCATTTCCAAAATGGGTCTAGTGTCTCTGCTGTTCATCCTCCAGCTGATGATCTTAAACTCCTTCTCAAAGGTGACCCCATTCTGGCGACACCTTTTCGAAAGGGCCGGGAGGGGAATGAGGTAGTCAAACTAGATGACCTTAAAAAGGTCCATCAACAGGTCAATTACACCAACACCATCTTACAAACAATAGCTGAACAGTTAAACCAGGTTTCAGCTCAAATTGCCACTAACAAACAACCAAATAGCAAGGTTGGACAAGTTTATACAGAAAGCTCAACCCCTTTTTTCAAAACCGACAGTATCCCTAAACAAAGACTAGAAGCTTTTCACAAACAAGCTGAATCTTCTAGTAATCATTATTTGAAACTCATTAATGATCAATTAAAAACCTTAGATTTAATGTCCAAACCATCGACTTCATGTATAGATAAAACATGCCAAATTATACAAGAAGACACATCATCTTCAGAAGACTCAAGTGAGGAATCTGAAGAAGAGATTAATCAAGATACTTTACAAGTAATAGAAAATGTGTTTGAAGAACCTACGTCCGTAAACAAAATTCATAATTGGTCAAGGAATACTACAAAAAACTATTATCCCAGACCTTCTCCCCCAGACCTTCAGTATGAAGAGAGAGGTTCTTTTACCACTTCCCACTATGATGGTAGAGCCCTCCACCAATGGAACATAGATGGCAAATCTGAGCATGAAATTCTGTCCACGATACAAGAAATGTGGATGGCTTACAATGCTTATAAAACAACAGGTCATACGGATTCTAATATAGTGATTGCTATGGCGTTAGGCTTTACAGGGCAGTTAAAAGCCTGGTGGGATAATTCTTTCACTTCAGAACAAAGGCAACAAATCATTAATCATAAAAAGATCGTTAAAACCACTGCGGGGTTAGAGATAGAAGAAGATGATTGTGTGCAAACTTTGTTACACACAATTACTCTTCATTTTATAGGAAATCCCAAAGAAGAACAAGCAGTGTCAAAAACAATCCTTATTAATCTTCGATGCCCCTCATTAACCGATTACAGGTGGTACAAAGATGTCTTTCTTACTCATGTCCTAAAACGAGAAGATAACACACAGGACTTTTGGAAAGAAAGATTTATTGCTGGATTACCTAGATTATTTGGGGAACGAATTCTTAACAAGCTCCGACAAAATTTTGGGTCAAATGATATTCCTTTTGGTCTTTTAACATTTGGGCAGTTATTTGGCATAGTTAAATCTGAGGCTCTTGCCCTATGTAACGAAATCAAAATCCAGTCCAAATATGGTAGTGAAAAGGCCCAATCCAGAAAAGAAATGGGTTCTTTCTGTGAAGCCTTTGGCATTACCAAAATTGTAGCTCCTTCAACAGCCCGTAAAAAGGCCGTAAAGAAGCAAGCGCCCAGACCAAGGCCCATTAGCAAAAGCCCAAAACCATTTACTAAAAAAGAAACTAAAGCAAGCCCAAAGAAAAAGAAAGCCGCTAAAACGAAAAAGCCCATAGTCTGCTTTAAATGTGGAAAGACAGGCCATAGGGCTTTCCAGTGCAAAACTGAGCAAAAAATAAATGAATTATTCTCAGAAGATCCTGAGCTAAAACAAAAGCTTTTAGCCTTGCTAGTCACGAAAGAAAACCAGTCTGATAGTGACTATTATGCTGCTTCTAGTGATGATTCAGAAGAAGAGTCGTCGCCTATTCAAACCATTAATGTTATAACTTCCAAAACTCAAAAAGAGTTTTTAATTGATCTAATTGGACAAATCCCTGACTTAGAAACCAAGAAAGATTATTTACAAAGATTAAAAGACTTAATTCTCGAGGAAGATAAAGAACCAAAATTTGATCTAAAGACTTCCTCTTCCTTTAATCAAATATTCGATGATTACCCTATTCAAAACCCTTTTCAGCCAGTCACTACAAAGCAATTACAAACTGAGATTAATGAATTAAAAGAACAAGTGAGGTTCCTCAAATCTGAAGTCATCTCACTCAAAACCAAAGATCTCGAAATAGATACAAAAATCGCTATGATAGAATCTTTCAAAAATAATACAAATATAGCATCAACCTCTGAAACCGCCTCCCCAGTTATCCTTGGAACAGAGGTGCCGCAAACACAGTTCCTTCAAACCATTTCCAGAATCATATTCCAAAAATTGTATTCCATTGTCAATCTAGTTGTTGAGGATTTTGCTATCAACCTGATTGCCTTAATAGACAGTGGAGCCGACCAAAATTGTCTTAAAGAAGGAATAGTCCCCACGAAATACTGCACACGAACTAAAGAACAACTAGCCAGTGCTAGTGGTGACCCTTTAAACATAAGCTGTAAGCTTAACAAAGGGTACATTAAGAACAATCAATATTGTTTCAAAAATATATTCTTTGTAATTAAAAACATCACCAATGATCTAATATTAGGAACACCTTTCCTCACTCAATTATATCCCTTTCATGTTACCGACAAGGGCATTCACACCAATGTGATGGGAAATCCCATTACATTCTCCTTCCTAACTGTAACTCAACAAAGACATGTTATGGAGTTGCAATCTTCCTCTATATTCAAACAAATCAATTGTCTTCAATTAAAGCAGCAAAGAATCTGTCATTTAAAGGATGAACTTGCTCAAAAAAGAGTCGAAGAACAATTACAAGACCCTACTGTTCAAAAGAAGGTTCTTGATCTAGAGAAAATTTTCAAGGATACAGTATGTTCAGATCTCCCGAATGCGTTCTGGGAAAGGAAGAAACATATCGTTTCTTTACCCTATGAACCTGGATTTAGCGAAGCTAATATTCCAATAAAAGCTCGCCCAACCCAGATGAACCTTGAACTCCTTGAACATTGCAAAAAGGAAATTAAAGCTTTATTAGACAAAAAGCTTATACGACCCTCGAAATCTCCTTGGAGCTGTGCAGCTTTTTATGTTAATAATGCTGCCGAAAAGGAACGAGGAGTACCTCGCCTCGTGATTAATTACAAGCCGTTAAACAAAGTACTTAGGTGGATTAGATATCCAATCCCTAATAAAAGAGATATGCTAAACCGACTTCATCAAGCCAAGATATTCTCTAAGTTTGATATGAAGTCAGGCTACTGGCAAATTCAAATAAGAGAACAAGACCGTTACAAAACTGCTTTTACTGTTCCCTTTGGACATTACGAGTGGAACGTAATGCCCTTTGGTCTCAAAAATGCCCCCTCTGAATTTCAAAATATTATGAATGATATTTTTAACCCTTATACTCAATTCATCATTGTTTATATTGACGACGTTTTAGTTTTTTCGTCATCTATTGATCAACATTTCAAACATTTGCATCATTTTCTGCATATTATCAAGAAAAACGGTTTAGCATTATCAGCACCAAAAATGCTTTTATTTCAGTCAAAAATTCGATTTTTGGGCCATGAACTTTATCAAGGTACCATCAACCCAATCCAAAGGTCCCTGGTCTTTGCAGATAAATTTCCTGATGAAATTAAGGATAAACATCAACTGCAAAGATTTCTAGGATGTTTAAATTATGTGTCAGACTTCTTTCCCAATTTAAAGCAATTATGTGCTCCCTTATATCAAAGGCTGAGGAAGAAACCAAAGCCTTGGACTGATGAGCATACAAGGATTATTAGACAAATTAAGACAAGCATCAAAGCATTACCATGTCTGCATCTCCCCAATCCCTCTGCATCCATGATTGTAGAGACAGATGCCTCAGACACTGGTTACGGAGGCATTCTCAAACAACAAGTATCACCCCAGAGTCCAGAACAGTTAGTGAGATATCATTCAGGACTTTGGATTAATGCTCAAGCTAATTATTCCACAATCAAAAAAGAAATTTTAGCAATAGTTCTTTGTGTCACCAAATTTCAAGACGATTTATATTTCAAAAAATTCCTTCTGCGAATTGATTGCAAATCAGCAAAAGAGATTTTACAAAAGGATGTTAAAAATTTAGTTTCTAAACAAATTTTTGCTAGATGGCAGGCAATTCTTTCTGCTTTTGATTTTGACATTGAATTTATCAAAGGAGAAACAAATTCTTTGCCTGATTTCCTCACAAGAGAGTTTTTGCAAGGAAAAAGTGACACAAAATTCCTTTCGCAGGTACCAACATGAGTGGATCTAGACCAAAGCCGAAAGACAAAGGCAAAGGCATCCGCAGGGCCGAGGATTATCAAATCTCAGCCCCCAAACCTCTACAATTACAGAACCAATTTCAAACACTTTCCAACTTTCCGCCTCTTCCTTACAAAATGGTTGCCACTCAAACTCCTGGCAAACCTACCATCGACAATTCCTACAAAATTCGCTTTGTCGAACATCTTTCGTTAACTACCCACAAAAATGAGCCTCCCTATGAGACCCTCAAACTCCTTATTCCAAAGATCTTTGGACCCCATCATTACGCTACAGATCATCCGCAAAAAACTCAACAGTTCTACGAGTTAATCCTCGTGGATACACATTCAGCCGACATAACCCACACTCCAGACAAATCAAACCCTAACCACATACTATTCTCCAAATGTATTATCAAACAAGTCTTGAGCGCCCAACATTGGAAACTTCCATTTGAAGAACGCTCTTTCTCTGTTCCTTTCATTCCTCAAACGTACAATTACAACGACTATAGAATGGCGTGGTATCGGACATTTCTACTCCGTCCTGAAACCCATTCATGTTCTTCAATTTCCATGACAGTTGTCCTTTACAATTCCCTATCTGGTTTTACTATTGGTGGACCTGGTTCGGTTGCTCTCTGGCAGTTCTACCAATTGAAGCCCAAGGAGGTTGGGACTTCTGGGAAAAGAATACATCATCCCTAGAAGCCTATACCAAAGAGTTACAATTTTTTAGAATATTCAACATTGCATGGATTTTTAGTTGGGAATACAAAATCCAAAACTACTTAAAAAATGCATTCCCCCATTCACTTGTCCGAATTTACAAAATTAAATGGTGGAATGAGTTCAAGACAAAACTTTGTGGCAGTGAGAATGTCGAACATTACTGTCGGACAAAAACCAAGAAATTCACACTCCACAACATTCATATAACGGAGGCAAGAAGCATAGGACCTTCCACCCCTCAAAGGTAGGCCAGTTCTTCATCTTCAAACAAGGCTAAAGCAAAAGGCCTAACCCAAAAGGAGAAGGAAGTGCTAGAATATCTTAAAGATGATCCCTCTATGAGGCAAATCTTCCTTCAGAAGATTTTAGACAAAAAGGACAATTCTGATGATGATGCCAGCTCAACGGCATCTAACAACAAGACAAGGCTTGGTGACCTATATCAAGATTCTCAGGACCCATATGACATGTAATAATTTTACCCGGCAAGGGAATTCGCCCCTTGGCAAAACTAAAAGGGTCATTAATACAAAAGAGCCCGCAAGGGTCATTTAGCCCTTGGCAAAAGTAAGGGCCATTCGTACTAACATTTCCTTTTCATGCAGGTCAGTATCATTTCTAGACACTTTCACCTGTCTACGTCAAAATAATGACAAACGGACAGACTACGGTCCACATCATTAATGGAGGACACTGTAGCTCTTTTGACAAAAGCTTTACCAACAGAAGACAGCTGGACTCCACTACCAACGAATCTCAATTATCAAACCAAACAGACAAAAGCATAGCCACCCCTCATTATTGTACTTCATATCACTGAGGCTCTATATAATGAGGCCTCTTGCTCATGTAAAAGGCAGATTTGGAAAATCTAATTTTTTTCGAACTGCCATTCCCTCTCTCTCTCTCTCTCTTGTAAAACTACTCCTTTCGATCTTTCTCTTGCTTGAACAATTGTAAGTTTCTGTAATCTACATTTCTAGTTTTAGTATTTATGCAATAAACATTTTCAACAAGTTCTGCTATATCTGAAAAGATCCTATTCTCCCCTGGTATCAGAGCCAAGTGATCGCATATCCCCTTGCATCTTGATACGATTCTTATGTGCATAGATCCATAGTAGTGTGTATAGAGCTGTGGTTTAGCTACAGTGGTGTCCCTAGTGTTGGTCAGCCCGTAAGTCCGTTGGTCAGCCGTAAGTTAGGTGGTCCCGGTGGTGGTCCCACTATACATCTGTCTGCATACTACCATTGACATGCATACATAAGGATGGCGTCTAGATTAAGGCGTATGTTATCATTTAGGGCTGATAGCAGCCATAGTAATATAGTTAATTCAAATGAACAAAGAACCGGACCAATCTTTAAAGCACCTAGTTCAGACAATTATGCCAACTGGTCTTTACCTAGAATAGAGATTGACACGCTTTACAAAATTGGTACCTTTGATTTTGTTAAGGCCTATTCTTGCAAAACTCATGAAGAAGTCATAAGTTTGCAAAATGGTTTACAAACGATTGACATGATTAAGCAAAATGCTATTGAACATCATTTACATGCTAAGTATAGATTTATGCATATCGGTTTGGTTCAAGTAGCTATTAAACCTTTGTTAAAGAAAGGTATTAACGCTCCCATCTACATGGCTTTACGAGACAAAAGACTTCGTAAGTACAAATCTTCTTTACTTGCAGTTATTCAAACTAACATTTGTAAAGGACCTGTATTTTTCAATTGTTATCCAGATTTTATGGTTGATCTAACATGTCCTTTGACTACAGAAGCTCTTAAATTGGATGTCCACGTTCAAGGTAACGAGTTTCTGGATTTTAAAAATTTTGTAGTTATGTACAGAATTTATTTTCGGCTTATGAGTACAAATTTGAATACAAGGTTTCTTAACCCCCTTCCTTCTAGTTCACAAGAAACCGTTCTACTCCAAATTGAAGATGAAAAACCAAATGTCTTCACTCCAAAATTACTCAAATGGGATGAAATAACTCTCCCAGACGAGATTGAATTATTCGAACCAAAACCGGTTTCTCCAATAGAAAGAAAAGAAATTGACCGAATCATAGAAGAACCAGATGGTCGAATTCTTCTTAAATTTCGAAGCATCTCTATGAGAGAAAATATTGATGTCTCACCGACCTCAGCATATAGAAGATCTTTCTCTGATGCTGCTTCCACCGTGGTATCATACACACACACACATATATATATATATATGTTTGAGCATTTGCCATTCGTACTATTCAGTAGAAAACACTACTCTTCGTAGTTGGTTTGAGCAAATGAAACCGTCCCTATTGGAATCCATTAAAAAAGAATGGATTTCTGACATGGAACGTCTTCGTTGTAACATTCCCTTCTTCCAATGGTTTCCAACATTTGCCTCAAAACACGATCTCCAAAATGTTTACACTATCCCTAGCATTAATGTCCAAACTTCTTTAATGAAGATTTGGCATTTCCAAAATGGGTCTAGTGTCTCTGCTGTTCATCCTCCAGCTGATGATCTTAAACTCCTTCTCAAAGGTGACCCCATTCTGGCGACACCTTTTCGAAAGGGCCGGGAGGGGAATGAGACAGTCAAACTAGATGACCTAAAAAAGGTCCATCAACAGGTCAATTACACCAACACCATCTTACAAACAATAGCTGAACAGCTAAACCAGGTTTCAGCTCAACTTGCCACCAACAAACAACCAGATAGCAAGGCTGGACAAGTTTATACAGAAAGCTCAACCCCTTTTTTCAAAACCGACAGTATCCCTAAACAAAGACTAGAAGCTTTTCACAAACAAGCTGAATCTTCTAGTAATCATTATTTGAAACTCATAAATGATCAATTGAAAACCTTAGATTTAATGTCCAAGCCATCGACTTCATGTATCGATAAAACATGCCAAATTATACAAGAAGACACATCATCTTCAGAAGACTCAAGTGAGGAATCTGAAGAAGAGATTAATCAAGATACTTTACAAGTAATAGAAAATGTGTTTGAAGAACCTACGTCCGTAAACAAAATTCATAATTGGTCAAGAAATACTACAAAAAACTATTATCCCAGACCTTCTCCCCCAGACCTTCAGTACGAAGAGAGAGGTTCTTTTACCACTTCCCACTATGATGGTAGAGCCCTCCATCAATGGAACATAGATGGCAAATCTGAGCATAAAATCCTGTCCACAATACAAGAAATGTGGATGGCTTACAATGCTTATAAAACAACAGGTCATACGGATGCCAATATAGTGATTGCTATGGCATTAGGCTTTACAGGGCAGCTGAGAGCCTGGTGGGATAATTCTTTCACCTCAGAACAAAGACAACAAATCATTAATCATAAAAAGAAAGTTAAAACCACTGCTGGGTTAGAAATCGAAGAAGATGATTGTGTGCAAACGTTGTTACACACAATTACTCTTCATTTCATAGGAAATCCTAAAGAAGAACAAGCAGTGTCGAAAACAATCCTTATTAATCTTCGATGCCCCTCATTAACCGATTACAGGTGGTACAAAGATGTCTTTCTAACGCATGTCCTAAAACGGGAAGATAACACACAGGACTTTTGGAAAGAAAGATTTATTGCTGGATTACCTAGATTATTTGGGGAACGAATTCTTAACAAGCTTCGACAAAATTTTGGGTCAAATGATATTCCTTTTGGTCTTTTAACATTTGGGCAGTTATTTGGCATAGTTAAATCTGAGGCTCTTGCCCTATGTAACGAGATCAAAATCCAGTCCAAATATGGTAGTGAAAAGGCCCAATCCAGAAAAGAAATGGGTTCCTTCTGTGAAGCCTTTGACATTACCAAAATTGTAGCTCCTTCAACAGCCCGTAAAAAGGCCGTAAAGAAGCAAGCGCCCAAACCAAGGCCCATTAGGAAAAGCCCAAAACCATTAGTTAAAAAGGAAACTAAATCAAGCCCAAAGAATAAGAAAGCCGCTAAATCGAAAAAGCCCACAGTCTGCTTTAAATGTGGAAAGACAGGCCATAGGGCTTTCCAGTGCAAAACTGAGCAAAAAATAAATGAATTATTCTCAGAAGATCCTGAGCTAAAACAAAAGCTTTTAGCCTTGCTAGTCACGAAAGAAAACCAGCCTGATAGTGACGATTATGCTGCTTCTAGTGATGATTCAGAAGAAGAATCGTCGCCTATTCAAACCATTAATGTTATAACTTCCAAAACTCAAAAAGAGTTTTTAATTGATCTAATTGGACAAATCCCTGACTTAGAAACCAAGAAAGATTATTTACAAAGATTAAAAGACTTAATTCTCGAGGAAGATAAAGAACCAAAATTTGATCTAAAGACTTCCTCTTCCTTTAATCAAATATTCGATGATTACCCTATTCAAAACCCTTTTCAGCCAGTCACTACAAAGCAATTACAAACTGAGATTAATGAATTAAAAGAACAAGTGAGGTTCCTCAAATCTGAAGTCATCTCACTCAAAACCAAAGATCTCGAAATAGATACAAAAATCGCTATGATAGAATCTTTAAAAAATAATACAAATATAGCATCAACCTCTGAAACCGCCTCCCCAGTTATCCTTGGAACAGAGGTGCCGCAAACACAGTTCCTTCAAGCCATTTCCAGAATCATATTCCAAAAATGGTATTCCATTGTCAATCTAGTTGTTGAGGATTTTGCTATCAACCTGATCGCCTTAATAGACAGTGGAGCCGACCAAAATTGTCTTAAAGAAGGAATAGTCCCCACGAAATACTGCACACGAACTAAAGAACAGCTAGCCAGTGCTAGTGGTGACCCTTTAAACATAAGCTGTAAGCTTAACAAAGGGTACATTAAGAACAATCAATATTGTTTCAAAAATATATTCTTTGTAATTAAAAACATCACCAATGATCTAATATTAGGAACACCTTTCCTCACTCAATTATATCCCTTTCATGTTACCGACAAGGGCATTCACACCAATGTGATGGGAAATCCCATTACATTCTCCTTCCTAACTGTAACTCAACAAAGACATGTTATGGAGTTGCAATCTTCCTCTATATTCAAACAAATCAATTGTCTTCAATTAAAGCAGCAAAGAATCTGTCATTTAAAGGATGAACTTGCTCAAAAAAGAGTCGAAGAACAATTACAAGACCCTACTGTTCAAAAGAAGGTTCTTGATCTAGAGAAAATTTTCAAGGATACAGTATGTTCAGATCTCCCGAATGCGTTCTGGGAAAGGAAGAAACATATCGTTTCTTTACCCTATGAACCTGGATTTAGCGAAGCTAATATTCCAACAAAAGCTCGCCCAACCCAGATGAACCTTGAACTCCTTGAACATTGCAAAAAGGAAATTAAAGCTTTATTAGACAAAAAGCTTATACGACCCTCGAAATCTCCTTGGAGCTGTGCAGCTTTTTATGTTAATAATGCTGCCGAAAAGGAACGAGGAGTACCTCGCCTCGTGATTAATTACAAGCCGTTAAACAAAGTACTTAGGTGGATTAGATATCCAATCCCTAATAAAAGAGATATGCTAAACCGACTTCATCAAGCCAAGATATTCTCTAAGTTTGATATGAAGTCAGGCTACTGGCAAATTCAAATAAGAGAACAAGACCGTTACAAAACTGCTTTTACTGTTCCCTTTGGACATTACGAGTGGAACGTAATGCCCTTTGGTCTCAAAAGTGCCCCCTCTGAATTTCAAAATATTATGAATGATATTTTTAATCCTTATACTCAATTCATCATTGTTTATATTGACGACGTTTTAGTTTTTTCGTCATCCATTGATCAACATTTCAAACATTTGCATCATTTTCTGCATATTATTAAGAAAAATGGTTTAGCATTATCAGCACCAAAAATGATTCTATTTCAGTCAAAAATTCGATTTTTGGGCCATGATATTTATCAAGGTACCATCAAACCAATTCAAAGGTCCCTGGTCTTTGCAGATAAATTTCCTGATGAAATTAAAGGTAAACATCAACTGCAAAGATTTCTAGGATGTTTAAATTATGTGTCAGATTTCTTTCCCAATTTGAAGCAATTATGTGCTCCCTTATATCAAAGGCTGAGGAAGAAACCAAAGCCTTGGACTAATGAGCATACAAGGATAATTAGACAAATTAAGACACGCATCAAAGCATTACCATGTCTGCATCTCCCCAATCCCTCTGCATCCATGATTGTAGAGACAGATGCCTCAGACATTGGTTACGGAGGTATTCTCAAACAACAAGTATCACCCCAGAGTCCAGAACAGTTAGTGAGATATCATTCAGGACTTTGGATTAATGCTCAAGCCAATTATTCCACAATCAAGAAAGAAATTTTAGCAATAGTTCTTTGTGTTACCAAATTTCAAGACGATTTATATTTCAAAAAATTCCTTCTGCGAATTGATTGCAAATCAGCAAAGGAGATTTTACAAAAGGATGTTAAAAATTTAGTTTCTAAACAAATTTTTGCTAGATGGCAGGCAATTCTTTCTACTTTTGATTTTGACATTGAATTTATCAAAGGAGAAACAAATTCTTTGCCTGATTTCCTCACAAGAGAGTTTTTACAAGGAAAAAGTGACACAAAATTCCTTTCGCAGGTACCAACATGAGTGGATCTAAACCAAAGCCGAAGGACAAAGACAAAGGCATCCGCAGGGCCGAAGATTATCAAATCTCAGCCCCAAAACCTCTACAAATACAAAACCAATTTCAAACACTATCCAACTTTCCGCCTCTTCCCTACAAAATGGTTGCCACTCAAACTCCTGGCAAACCTACTATCGACAATTCCTATAAAGTTCGCTTTGTCGAACATCTTTCGTTAACCACCCACAAAAATGAGCCTCCCTATGAGACCCTCAAACTCCTTGTTCCAAAGATCTTTGGACCCCATCATTACGCCACGGATCATCAGCAAAAAACTCAACAGTTCTACGAGTTAATCCTCGTAGATACACATTCAGCCGACATAACCCACACTCCAGACAAAGCAAACCCAAACCACATATTATTCTCCAAATGTATTATCAAACAAGTCTTGAGCGCCCAACAGTGGAAACTTCCATTTGAAGAACACTCTTTCTCTGTTCCTTTCATTCCTCAAACGTACAATTACAACGACTATAGAATGGCGTGGTATCGGACATTTCTACTCCGTCCTGAAACCCATTCATGGTTCTTCAATTTCCATGACAGTTGTCCTTTACAATTCCCTATCTGGTTTTACTATTGGTGGACCTGGTTCGGTTGCTCTCTGGCAGTTCTACCAATTGAAGCCCAAGGAGGTTGGGACTTCTGGGAAAAGAATACATCATCCCTAGAAGCCTATACCAAAGAGTTACAATTTTTTAGAATATTCAACATTGCATGGATTTTTAGTTGGGAATACAAAATCCAAAACTACTTAAAAAATGCATTCCCCCATTCACTTGTCCGAATTTACAAAATTAAATGGTGGAATGAGTTCAAGACAAAACTTTGTGGCAGTGAGAATGTCGAACATTACTGTCGGACAAAAACCAAGAAATTCACACTCCACAACATTCATATAACGGAGGCAAGAAGCATAGGACCTTCCACCCCTCAAAGGAAGGCCAGTTCTTCATCTTCAAACAAGGCTAAAGCAAAAGGCCTAACCCAAAAGGAGAAGGAAGTACTTGAATATCTCAAGGACGATCCATCTATGCGACAAATATTTCTACAAAAAATCCTTGACAAAAAGGATGACTGAGATGAGGACGCTAGTTCACGCATCTAACAGCAAAACAAAACTTGATGACCTATATCAAGATTCACAGGACCCATATGACATGTAATAATTTTACCCGGCAAGGGATAATTATCCCTTGGCAAAACTTAAAGGACATATTGCAAAAAGAGCCTGCAAGGGTCACTTGGCCCTTGGCAAAAGTTAAGGCCAACCGTACTAACAATAATTTTACTTTGCAGGTCAGTATCATTTGCTGGCACCCTCCATTTACTACGACAAATTAAAAAGCAATGCCAGCTGGCTAGGAATCTTTAAGTGGGCGACAGCATCTGCTTTTAAGACAAAAGCCTTTCACTATCAACAAAGCATCACAAGACCATGAACACCTGGACTCCACTACCAACGAATCTCAATTATCAAACTAAAAGACAAAACATAGCCATCCCTCAATTATTGTACTGAGGCTCTATATAATAAGGCCTCTTGCTCATGTAGAAGGTAGATTTCGAAAAATCTAATCTTTTCGAACTGCCAATCTCTCTCTCTCTCTCTCTCTCTCTCTCTCTCTCTTGTAAAATTACTCTTTGCGATCTTTCTCTCTCTCTCGAACAATTGTAAGTTTCTGTAATCTACATTTCTTGTTTTATGCAATAAACATTTTCAACAAGTTCTGCTATATTTCTTGAAAAGATCCTGTTTCCTTATGTATGCATGTCAATGGTAGTATGCAGACAGATGTATAGTGGGACCACCACCGGGACCACCTTACTTATGGCTGACCAACGGACTTACTGGCTGACCAACACTAGGAACACCACTGTAGCTAAACCACAGCTCTATGCACACTACTATGGATCTGCGCACATAAGAATAGTATCAAGATGCAAGGGGATATGCAATCACTTGGCTCTGATACCAGGGGGAAACAGGATGGCGTCTAGATTAAGGCGTATGTTATCATTTAGGGCTGATAGCAGCCATAGTAATATAGTCAATTCAAATGAACAAAGAACCGGACCAATCTTTAAAGCACCTAGTTCAGACAATTATGCCAACTGGTCTTTACCTAGGATAGAGATTGACACGCTTTACAAAATTGGTACCTTTGATTTTGTTAAGGCCTATTCTTGCAAAACTCATGAAGAAGTCATAAGTTTGCAAAATGGTTTACAAACGATTGACATGATTAAGCAAAATGCTATTGAACATCATTTACATGCTAAGTATAGATTTATGCATATCGGTTTGGTTCAAGTAGCTATTAAACCTTTGTTAAAAAAAGGTATTAACGCTCCCATCTACATGGCTTTACGAGACAAAAGACTTCGTAAGTACAAATCTTCTTTACTTGCAGTTATTCAAACTAACATTTGTAAAGGACCTGTATTTTTCAATTGTTATCCAGATTTTATGGTTGATCTAACATGTCCTTTGACTACAGAAGCTCTTAAATTGGATGTCCACGTTCAAGGTAACGAGTTTCTAGATTTCAAAAATTTTGTAGTTATGTACAGAATTTATTTTCGACTTATGAGTACAAATTTGAATACAAGGTTTATTAACCCCCTTCCTTCTAGTTCACAAGAAACAGTTCTACTCCAAATTGAAGACGAAAAACCAAATGTCTTCACTCCAAAATTACTCAAATGGGATGAAATAACTCTCCCAGATGAGATTGAATTATTCGAACCAAAACCGGTTTCTCCAATAGAAAGAAAAGAAATTGACCAAATCATAGAAGAACCAGATGGTCGAATTCTTCTTAAATTTCGAAGCATATCTATGAGAGAAAATATTGATGTCTCACCGACATCAGCATATAGAAGATCTTTCTCTGATACGACTTCCACCGTCGAACCCTTAGACCATACTACAAGATACAGGTTTAGAAATCCTATTCCAGAACCAGTAGTTGACCCACCATCTCCTACAACTTCTGGAATCGGTGCCACTATTAACATGATCATATCTAGCAATTTCCAAATTGATTGGGTTCTGCTCAAAACTAACTACTATTCAGTAGAAAACACTACTCTTCGTAGTTGGTTTGAGCAAATGAAGCCGTCCCTATTGGAATCCATTAAAAAGGAATGGATTTCTGACATGGAACATCTTCGTTGTAACATTCCCTTCTTTCAATGGTTTCCAACATTTGCCTCAAAACACGGTCTCCAAAATGTTTACACTATCCCTAGCATTAATGTCCAAACTTCTTTAATGAAGATTTGGCATTTCCAAAATGGGTCTAGTGTTTCTGCTGTTCATCCTCCAGCTGACGATCTTAAACTCCTTCTCAAAGGTGACCCCATTCTGGCGACACTTTTTCGAAAGGGCCGGGAGGGGAACGAGGTAGTCAAACTAGATGACCTAAAAAAGGTCCATCAACAGGTCAATTACACCAACACCATCTTACAAACAATAGCTGAACAGTTAAACCAGGTTTCAGCTCAACTTGCCACCAACAAACAACCAGATAGCAAGGTTGGACAAGTTTATACAGAAAGCTCAACCCCTTTTTTCAAAACCGACAGTATCCCTAAACAAAGACTAGAAGCTTTTCACAAACAAGCTGAATCTTCTAGTAATCATTATTTGAAACTCATTAATGATCAATTGAAAACCTTAGATTTAATGTCCAGACCATCGACTTCATGTATCGATAAAACATGCCAAATTATACAAGAAGACACATCATCTTCAGAAGACTCCAGTGAGGAATCTGAAGAAGAGATTAATCAGGATGCTTTACAAGTAATAGAAAATGTGTTTGAAGAACCTACGTCCGTAAACAAAATTCATAATTGGTCAAGGAATACTACAAAAAACTATTATCCCAGACCTTCTCCCCCAGACCTTCAGTATGAAGAGAGAGGTTCTTTTGCCACTTCCCATTATGATGGCAGGGCCCTTCACCAATGGAACATAGATGGCAAATCTGAGCATGAAATTCTGTCCACAATACAAGAAATGTGGATGGCTTACAATGCTTATAAAACAACAGGTCATACAGATGCCAATATAGTAATTGCTATGGCGTTAGGCTTTACGGGGCAGCTTAGAGCCTGGTGGGATAATTCTTTCACCGCAGAACAAAGACAACAAATCATTAATCATAAAAAGAAAGTTAGAACCACTGCTGGGTTAGAAATCGAAGAAGATGATTGTGTGCAAACTTTGTTAC
This sequence comes from Carnegiea gigantea, assembly GCA_029747015.1. Classification (NCBI taxonomy): domain Eukaryota; kingdom Viridiplantae; phylum Streptophyta; class Magnoliopsida; order Caryophyllales; family Cactaceae; genus Carnegiea; species Carnegiea gigantea. Next base: position 17,573 of record JAKOGI010002469.1, read on the forward strand.
ACACAATTACTCTTCATTTCATAGGGAATCCTAAAGAAGAACAAGCAGTATCGAAAACAATTCTTATTAATCTTCGATGCCCCTCATTAACTGATTACAGATGGTACAAAGACGTCTTTCTAACTCATGTCCTAAAACGGGAAGATAACACACAGGATTTTTGGAAAGAAAGATTTATTGCTGGATTACCTAGATTATTTGGGGAACGAATTCTTAACAAGCTTCGACAAAATTTTGGGTCAAATGATATTCCTTTTGGTCTTTTAACATTTGGGCAATTATTTGGCATAGTTAAATCTGAGGCCCTTGCCCTTTGTAACGAGATCAAAATCCAATCCAAATATGGTAGTGAAAAGGCCCAATCCAGAAAAGAAATGGGTTCTTTCTGTGAAGCCTTTGGTATTACCAAAATTGTTGCCCCTTCAACAGCCCGTAAAAAGGCCGTTAAGAAGCAAGCGCCCAGACCAAGGCCTATTAGCAAAAGCCCAAAACCATTTGCTAAAAAAGAGACTAAAGCAAGCCCAAAAAAAAGGAAAGCAGCTAAAACAAAAAAGCCCACAATCTGCTTTAAATGTGGAAAGACAGGCCATAGGGCTTTCCAGTGCAAAACTGAGCAAAAAATAAATGAGTTATTCTCAGAAGATCCTGAGCTAAAACAAAAGCTTTTAGCCTTACTAATCACAAAAGAAAATCAGTCTGACAGCGACTATTATGCTGCTTCTAGTAATGATTCAGAAGAGGAATCGTCGCCTATTCAAGCCATTAATGTTATAACTTCCAAAACTCAAAAAGAGTTTTTAATTGATCTAATTGGACAAATCCCTGACTTAGAAACCAAGAAAGATTATTTACAAAGATTAAAAGACTTAATTCTCGAAGAAGACAAAGAACCAAAATTTGATTTAAAAACTTCCTCTTCCTTTAATCAAATATTCGATGATTACCCTATTCAAAACCCTTTTCAGCCAGTCACCACCAAGCAATTACAAACTGAGATTAATGAATTAAAGGAACAAGTGAGGTTCCTCAAATCTGAAGTCATCTCACTCAAAACCAAAGATCTCGAAATAGATACAAAAATCGCTATGATAGAATCTTTAAAAAATAATACGAATATAGCATCAACCTCTGAAACCGCCTCCTCGGTTATCCTTGGAACAGAGGTACCACAAACACAGTTCCTTCAAACCATTTCCAGAATCATATTCCAAAAATGGTATTCCATTGTCAATCTAGTTGTTGAGGATTTTGCTATCAACGTGATTGTCTTAATAGACAGTGGAGCCGACCAAAATTGTCTTAAAGAAGGGATAGTTCCCACAAAGTACTGCACACGAACGAAAGAATAGCTAGCCAGTGCTAGTGGTGACCCCTTGAACATAAGCTGTAAGCTCAACAAAGGGTACATTAAGAACAATCAATATTGTTTCAAAAATGTATTCTTTATAATTAAAAATATCACCAACGATCTAATATTAGGAACACCTTTCCTCACTCAATTATATCCCTTTCATGTTACTGACAAGGGCATTCACACCAATGCGATGGGAAATCCCATTACCTTCTCCTTCCTAACCACAACTCATCAAAGACATGTTATGGAGTTGCAATCGTCCTCTATTTTCAAACAAATCAATTGTCTTCAATTAAAGCAGCAACGAATCTGTCATTTAAAGGATGAACTTGCTCAAAAAAGAGTAGAAGAACAATTACAAGACCCTACTATCCAAAAGAAGGTCCTTGATCTAGAAAAAATTTTCAAAGATACAGTTTGTTCAGACCTCCCGAATGCGTTCTGGGAAAGAAAGAAACATATCGTTTCTTTACCCTATGAACCTGGATTTAGCGAAGCTAATATTCCAACAAAAGCTCGTCCAACCCAAATGAACCTTGAACTCCTTGAACATTGCAAAAAAGAAATCAAAGCTTTATTAGACAAAAAGCTTATACGACCTTCAAAATCTCCTTGGAGCTGTGCAGCTTTTTATGTTAATAATGCTGCCGAAAAGGAAAGAGGAGTACCTCGCCTCGTGATTAATTACAAACCGTTAAACAAAGTACTTAGGTGGATTAGATATCCAATCCCCAATAAAAGAGATTTGCTTAACCGACTTCATCAAGCCAAAATATTCTCTAAGTTTGATATGAAGTCAGGCTACTGGCAAATTCAAATAAAAGAACAAGACCGTTACAAAACTGCTTTTACTGTTCCCTTTGGACATTACGAGTGGAACGTAATGCCCTTTGGTCTCAAAAATGCCCCCTCTGAATTTCAAAACATTATGAATGATATTTTTAACCCTTATACTCAATTCATCATTGTTTATATTGACGACGTTTTAGTTTTTTCGTCATCCCTTGATCAACATTTCAAACATTTGCATCATTTTCTGCATATTATTATAAAAAACGGTTTAGCATTATTAGCACCAAAAATGCTTTTATTTCAGTCAAAAATTCGATTTTTGGGCCATGAACTTTATCAAGGTACCATCAAATCAATCCAAAGGTCCCTGGTCTTTGCAGATAAATTTCCTGATGAAATTAAGGATAAACATCAACTGCAAAGATTTCTAGGATGTTTAAATTATGTGTCAGATTTCTTTCCCAATTTGAAGCAATTATGCGCTCCCTTATATCAAAGGCTGAGGAAGAAACCAAAGCCTTGGACTGATGAGCATACAAGGATTATTAGACAAATTAAGACACGCATCAAAGCATTACCAAGTCTGTATCTCCCCAATCCCTCTGCATCCATGATTGTAGAGACAGATGCCTCAGACATTGGATATGGAGGCATTCTCAAACAACAAGTATCACCCCAGAGTCCAGAACAGTTAGTAAGATATCATTCAGGACTTTGGATTAATGCTCAAGCCAATTATTCCACAATTAAGAAAGAAATTTTAGCAATAGTTCTTTGTGTCACCAAATTTCAAGACGATTTATATTTCAAAAAATTCCTTCTGCGAATTGATTGCAAATCAGCAAAGGAGATTTTACAAAAGGATGTTAAAAATTTAGTTTCTAAACAAATTTTTGCTAGATGGCAGGCAATTCTTTCTGCTTTTGATTTTGACATTGAATTTATCAAAGGAGAAACAAATTCTTTGCCTGATTTCCTCACAAGAGAATTTTTGCAAGGAAAAAGTGACACAAAATTCCTTTCGCAGGTACCAACATGAGTGGATCTAGACCAAAGCCGAAAGACAAAGGCAAAGGCATCCGCAGGGCCGAGGATTATCAAATCTCAGCCCCCAAACCTCTACAATTACAGAACCAATTTCAAACACTTTCCAACTTTCCGCCTCTTCCTTACAAAATGGTTGCCACTCAAACTCCTGGCAAACCTACCATCGACAATTCCTACAAAATTCGCTTTGTCGAACATCTTTCGTTAACCACCCACAAAAATGAGCCTCCCTATGAAACCCTCAAACTCCTTATTCCAAAGATCTTTGGTCCCCATCATTATGCCACAGATCATCCACAAAAAACTCAACAGTTCTACGAATTAATCCTCGTAGATACACATTCAGCCGACATAACCCACACTCCAGACAAAGCAAATCCAAACCACATATTATTCTCCAAGTGTATTATCAAACAAGTCTTGAGCGCCCAACAGTGGAAACTTCCTTTTGAAGAACGCTCTTTCTCTGTTCCTTTCATACCTCAAACGTACAATTACAACGACTATAGAATGGCGTGGTACCGGACATTTCTACTCCGTCCTGAAACCCATTCATGGTTCTTCAATTTCCATGACAGTTGTCCTGTACAATTCCCTATCTGGTTTTATTATTGGTGGACCTGGTTTGGGTGCTCTCTGGCGGTTCTACCAACTGAAGCCCAAGGAGGTTGGGACTTCTGGGAAAAGAATATGTCATCCCTCGAAGCTTATACCAAAGAATTACAATTTTTTAGAATTTTCAACATTGCATGGATTTTTAGTTGGGAATACAAAATCCAAAACTACTTAAAAAATGCATTCCCCCATTCACTTGTCCGAATCTACAAAATTAAATGGTGGAATGAGTTCAAGACAAAGCTTTGTGGCAGTGAAAATGTCGAGCATTATTGTCGAACAAAGACCAAGAAGTTCACACTTCACAACCTTCATTTCACCGAGACAAGAAGCATAGGACCTTCTACCCCTCAAAGGAAGGCCAGTTCTTCATCTTCAAGCAAGGTTAAAGCAAAAGGCCTAACCCAAAAGGAGAAGGAAGTACTTGAATATCTCAAGGACGATCCATCTATGCGACAAATATTTCTACAAAAAATCCTTGATAAAAAGGATGACTCAGATGAGGACGCTAGTTCGACAGCATCTAACAGCAAAACAAAACTTGATGACCTATATCAAGATTCACAAGATCCTTATGACATGTAATTTCAAGTCCGGCAAGGGATAATTATCCCTTGGCAAAACTTAAAGGACATATTGCAAAAAGAGCCTGCAAGGGTCACTTGGCCCTTGGCAAAAGTTAAGGCCAACCGTACTAACAATAATTTTACTTTGCAGGTCAGTATCATTTGCTGGCACCCTCCATTTACTACGACAAATTAAAAAGCAATGCCAGCTGGCTAGGAATCTTTAAGTGGGCGACAGCATCTGCTTTTAAGACAAAAGCCTTTCACTATCAACAAAGCATCACAAGACCATGAACACCTGGACTCCACTACCAACGAATCTCAATTATCAAACTAAAAGACAAAACATAGCCATCCCTCAATTATTGTACTGAGGCTCCATATAATAAGGCCTCTTGCTCATGTAGAAGGTAGATTTCGAAAAATCTAATCTTTTCGAACTGCCAATCTCTCTCTCTCTCTCTCTCTCTCTCTCTCTCTCTCTTGTAAAATTACTCTTTGCGATCTTTCTCTCTCTCTCGAACAATTGTAAGTTTCTGTAATCTACATTTCTAGTTTTATGCAATAAACATTTTCAACAAGTTCTGCTATATTTCTTGAAAAGATCCTGTTTCCTACAGATATATATATATATATATAATATAATATCTATCTATATATTGATATATATGATAATATATAGATATTCATTGTGTGTGTGTGTGTGTGTGTGTGTGTCGTGTACTGTATATGTGTGTGCTATATATCTATAGATATATAGAGAGTATAAACTCTATATAATAAAAATATTTTTACATGATCTTAATATATAATATATATATATATATATACTTATATATATTATATGTATTCATCGACCACATTATACTACACAATACAACACACACACAAGATATAATTATATATGTATATATATATGCATATTAATATAGATATATATAAAATATATTAGAGAGGTATGTAGATATGTGCATATATATACACATAGATATATATATAATATATGTAGGATGCATATATAGGTATATGGATGTGTATATATATATTATATAGTAATATATATAGTACATATATATATAGAGTATATATATGACTATATATAGTATATATACTATTACATCGACAGTAGAGAGATCTAGATAGATAGAGATGATAGATAATATATGTATTATATATATATATATAATAGTATACATCAGACATATTACAGAATATTATATATACATACCCTATTATATATAGATATAATAGATATATATATGAATATCTTAAATATATATATATATATATATATATCATATATATATAGATAATATAAAAATATATTATATATATATATATATGTATATACATAATAAATATATATAGTATCGTATATACTAATATATAGACTATATATATATCGTACATATATATATATATATATGTAATATACACTAGATATCATATATCATATATAAGTGTATGTATATATATATTATTATATATAATATATACACATAACTTATATATGTTAATATAATATATATAGATATATATATGTTCATTATATCGAGAGTAAGCAATATATAATTATATACATATTATAATATAGATATAGTGATATAGATATATATGGGGTGTGTTGCCTGGGTGTGTGTGTTCTGTTTGTGGGACACATATATCTACAGAGATATATATATATATATATATATATATCATCTTATATATATATATATATATCTATATATATATCTATATATCCATATATATATATATATATATAGATGTATGTGTGTGTGTGTAGTGCATATATATCTATATATATATATATATATATATATATATCTATTATATATATTATATTATATTATGTAATGTATGCATACATACATACATATATATATGTGGTGTGTGTGTGTGTGTGTGTATGTGTATATATATAGTATATGTATGTATGTTACATGTAGTGTATGAGTATGTATATATATATTATGTATGTATGTATGTTGTGTCTTGTATGTACTATATATATATATATATATATATATATACTATACTAATATATATATAAATATATATATATATATATATGTGTGTGTGTGTGTGTGTGTGTGTGTGTGTGTGTGTGTGTGTGTGATGTGTGTATATATAAAAAATAATGAGTATATAGTATATATAATATATATATGTATGATGTGTATGTGGTGTATGTGTGTGTGTGTGTGTGTGTGTGTGTGTGTGTGTGTGTGTGTGTGTGTGTGTATATGTATATGTGTGTATATGGATATGTGCGTGCGTGTGTGTGTGTGTGTTCGTGTGTGTGTGTGTGTTTGTGTTTGTGTATTTATGTATATTGTCTATGTAGTGCATGGTCTCGAGCTGCATTATAATTAAATGGTATGTATTGTCATAATGCTCATTCTACAATCTTTTTTAATTTTTTTGGGTTTGAATTTAGACTGTTTGTTGATATTATTTAGTTTTGTTTGTTCATTCTGGTTTGATCTATAATTGGATTGGATGAAATTTTTCTAAGCACTATCAAATGGAATTTTCATAGGTTGTTCTTTTTAGGTGTAAATGAAGGTTTAAAGATTGAGTATTGATAATATTTTATTTTTGCGAGAGTTGGCAATCTTGCTTATTTGAATTTTATGTATACCACAAATTCTTATTCCATAAATTTGTGTCTTTTGTTAAAATATTTTTAACGGCATACTAATCAATTGACGAATAATAAAAAATAGTAAGTTTAAAAGTAAAAGAAGTACTCACTTTAAAAGTAAATGTAGAAAACTTTCATTTTTTTTAAAAAAAGAAGCATAGGAAGAAGCTATCAAAAATTAAAATCGAACACCATAGATTGGAGAAAGGGAGCGAGATGGGGGAGTAAGTAACTGTCTTTTGTTCTTGCATGTTTGATTTTGTCTTTGTGAAGCGGGGAAAGCAAAGCAATTATCTTCAATTTCCATAAATGCAAACAGAAAGGAACTAATTAACTCATAATAAAAAAAAATTAAAATCAAAACCTGAAACATACAAAATTCTAATAAAATCATATCTAATTTTACACTTGACTGATGATATAGAGTGCTACCGTTTGCCTTTCAAAAATGAGTTCCAAGCTTAGATTCATTAGAGTTGTAACTTTGGATAGAGGAAAAAAATGATAGGGAATTTCAGGGGAAGTGGGTCTTAAGCAAACATGACATGGGGGGGGGGAGAGGGAGAGGAAGAGAATCAAGAAAGTTACTAATCAGAAATATGATGAAAGTTATTAAAATATGAAAGGAAGTTATTGAGAAATAGGAGAGAGACGTGGCAGGGAGTAGCCTTTCAGGAGAATAGTCAATACTTTTCCTTTTTTAAAAACAATTAAATTTTGATTGATGGCTGAGATTTGCTAAAACATTTGATTAAATGTTGTAAATAAGCAAACCTCCTCAAATCACTCCCACACCAATCAACTTAACATTTCTTTTATATATAGTATTAGATTATGTTAGATTAGATTTACATTGATATTACTGACCCTTACGAAGTATTTATAATTTATAATTATCAAGTAATTATATGACATTACTATATATCTTTTGGCTTTATATAACAATATAATAAAATAATTTACAACTACATAATATCAGTAACATATCATGCAGTGTCATAAACACCACATTATACCAGCGAGGTCTTAGCATATTAGTTAAGACTGAGACCCTAGGTACATTACATTAGGTCACAAGTTCAACTCCCCCCTTCTCTATTGTATTGTATGCCTTTGCAGCTCCCACGTATGCCCAAAAAAATATTGTATTATACCGGTCAAAAAAAGGTACAAGCTACTACCCTTTGCGGCTCCTACGGTTGCCCAAAAAAATATTGTATAGTACTGGTCAAAAAAAGGTACAAGTTACTACGGGGTTTATACCGGTTAATACCAATCTATACCGCCAAATATTGGATGATACCAGTATTTTCGCCCAAATACCACTCGATATACTAAAATTTAAATCAAATTTCAAATTTTTTATACTTTGATTTTTTTTTAATTTTTTGATATTCAAAATAGCACAACCCTGTACAATGGTTCACATATCTGGTATGTCTCATTCTAGTGAAGAAACAATACTATGATTGGTATGATATTTATAACTTTGATTTTTTTTTTTGGAATTCAAAACAACACAACCCGGTGCAATGGTTCACAAATCTAATATGTCTCATTTTAGTGAAAAAAACAATACAATGATTGGTATGATATTTATAAGTTTGATATTATGACTATTTAAAAGTGTTGGATTATGGAGACTTTTCATAAATTTTCTTTTTTGTCATCCTTAAGGGAATTAATAAATGAATCTTCATCCTCATGCATACAAGTTATAAATTATGATTGGCTAAGAGAAGATGCTAAGAATTTCTCTGCCATTGCTAATTTTGCCCCTAGAAAGGAAATGTTTCATTCAAAATAACACAGTGCGCGAAATTATCAAAATCATAAACACTAGATGTTAGATGAGGATCGAGAAACTAAAAAAAAAACTAAATCCCTAAAACAAAATCAACTAAAAAATATGAGGAAAAATGGCAGGAGAAGCCAATATCTATCTAGAAAGAAAGAAGAAAAAGTGACAAACGGGGAGGGTAGAAAGACCTAAAATAAAAACGATCTCAGGGATAACTCATCACTCTTTTGAAAAGGAAAGATAATGCTCAAAATAATAGAGCATCACATAAACAAAGCATAGCAAAGAGAAAATCAGCAATCAAATAGACATGAGAGGGAATAACTAAATCCAAAAGAAAAACTACCTATACACGTGGGCGGAATCGAAAATTTTTTTAGGGGGGACCAGTTTAACATTAGACATCATACTAATTATATTAAACACAAAGCAAACTTGTTAATATATGCCAAAAATTCAATTCAATTAATTCATATAATAAATTTAACATAGAAAGCATACATTATTGATGATACAAAAAGTTATCCATTGGATTATTGTCACTTGCAAAATGCATATAGAAAACAGAAAAAAACAACTACAACCAACGAAGGATATGTATATCAATAAAAAAGAAATATAATTCAAAAACCTCAAATTAGAATATAAGTAAAATTTTTAGAGGTTAGAAAAGATTATACCTTGCTATTTAAATCATGCTTTTCACTCTTTCGTATTGTCAAATTGCTCAATTATTGTATCATCTTGAATGTCTTAGCAATTTTCGCCTCAATGTAGGGAATCATATAATCTCTGAGAAAGTCATCTTCCATTTTGCTACAAAGACTCGTTTTTATTATTTGCCTGACCGAAAAAAATCTCTTTGCAGTTGTAGTTGAAATGGGAAGAATCATAACCAAGCGAAGTAATCGATCAAGTAGATGACACCTTCTGACTTCCCAATACTTGTCAGTCCCTACCTAAATTGACAATAGTATTCAAATTTTGCAACTTTAGATATTTTGGAATACCAAGCTTATAATGTTGCAATTCATATTCCAAAAGGATCTTTTCTTGCTCTTAAAAATATTTTGGGTAATATTTCTCAGCAAGATTACATGTATCGTCAACTTTGAATGACTTGTCGTCATCTTTAGGACTCAAATATCAACTCAAAACCAACAATGTCGTTGTTTGCTCACTGAATTTACTATTTAGTACATGTAATTGTTGATCAATGGTAGCAGTAAATATTTCAATTCAAAAGTTATACTTCATTATTGTAGTGCGCTTTTGCTTCCCCTATGTACAAAGTGATCGAACATATCAACATAGATTGCATACATCTTCACTATCAAAATGTCATGACATTCACAGAATAACTTCACACTTTCTAATAAAGTTTTCCACCCTTCACTTCTCAACTTTTGAATCAACTGCTTTATACTCCTCGCTAAATGCATATCGTTGACAATGTCTTGGGACTTGTGTTATAAAGCTTGGTAATTCAAAATGCACCAATGATTCCTATAATCTCTTAATCATATGCAAGATAAATGCAAATTCAAATGACATCGGGAGTTTTAGAGCATTCATAACATCTCCTTATTGAGAAACCTCCTTAGCTATATCAGCAGGACCATAAAGTCTAATCAAATTGCATATAGTGAACTCAATCTAGTATCTCCAGGTCATTGCAATGTACCAATTTGATTAGCTCCTATACGAGTATGTAACTCACCATTTTTAAATAAACGTTCTAATTCAGAGATCTGGCTCACTTGTATAACGTTTAGAAGAACTAGTAACAATACTTATTATAAAAACCAAATTTTAAAAGAAAGTATGCACCTTTGGTACTTCTCTTGCTGCAATCGGTGACCTAGGCAATGTACATAGTACGCATACTGGAAATCCTTACGGCATAATGCTTGTAATTCATTCCATTCTCCACCCATATTGCTAGCTCCGTCGTATTCTAGACTTCAAATGTCCTCAACATTCAAACTATGATGAGACAGAATAAAGCAAATCTCATTTTTGGGAGTTAGTGAATATGTGTCTTTGACATGTACTAGATCCATAAAACGTTCACGTGCACATCTTGCTTTATCGACAAATCTAAGGACAATAGCCATGTGTTCTCTTTTAGGTATGTCTCTAGATTCATCCACAATTAAATGAAACTTTACACTTTGGATATCTTCCTACTGTTCTCTGTACATTCCTTGGGAAGTATGTAAAATCTCTTTCTGAATATTTGGTAATGTGTGCTTTGCATTCCTTAGAGCATTTTTCAACTGCATCTACGTGCTCATTATATGAGGTCAAAAGTCTTATCATTTCCAAAAAATTACCTTGATTATTCAAATTACGGTTTTCATTATGCACCCCAAACACACATGCCTAGAATGTTAACCAACATACAACATCTATTGAGGTTTTCAATTGCAAATGATTATTTAGAATATCCTCAGTAGCTTGTTTCTCAATCACCTTTTCAGTATGGCATGATTGATTTGCCTAATTATCACAACGCTTAACTGCAAAATTATGAGCTGAATTTGAATCGTTTCCCAAATGCTTTAATAAAGCACAATATTTTCCTTTCTTAACTTTTCCCCAATTTTAAAATCTTTTGGCAATGGATATGGTTGATCCATGTTTTCCAATCGACTTCTTGGAAAATAAAAAAACATGGAAACAATAAACAATATTAATTGTAGGTGAATACTCTAACCAAGGGAAGCTTTTTAACCAACGATACTAAAATCAATAGGGGATGATTTTCTAGACCAGAAGATAGGTAAACATCTTGATAATGCTAATAAGGGCCAAAGTTTATGTAAGCCCTTTGAACTTCATCACAGGCAGTTACAGAATAGTTAACAATTGACATACGCAATCCTGGGTCACGCGCAAAAGAATTCGCATCAAATCCCCCAACTTCAGTTCTTAGACTCTTAGGAGGAGATCGTTTAACTTCTACATTGGATGGTCCAGGATTTGTATTAACAATTGGCTTATTAGGTTGCACACTATTTTCTCAAATATTACCGCTAACCCTTTTCTTGTAAAACTAGTCAATTGTTCTCTTTGGCATACTTAGTAACCTACATAAGGGAAATTGCTTAATTAACATGTATTTTTAAGATCTTGTTCTCTTCACATTAAGTTTTTTTGAAGCAACTTCAGCTCGATCTAGTAAACATAAGTTCAATTTAATTCAATTCACTAAAAACAATTCTAAATTCAATATAAATATGTTTAATTCAGTTCAATTTAGATAAATTTAACAAAATAAAATTGAAAATAGCATGACTTAAATTAATTTGATCATGCAGCTAAACATCAAAAATTAAATTATTGTATAAATCAATAGGGTTATTGCTAACAAATAAATTAAATGAACAAACTAGAAAATTAAATTATTGTATAAATCAATAAACCAATTGCTACGAAATAAATTCAACGATCAAATGATAATGATAATAAACTTCTTGCTAATGGCTAAAAAATAAATTATTAAACAAATATAATGATAATCTTCACGCACCTTATAAGTTGAGAACAAAGGAAATAACTCTTTAAGTATTAAAACTTTACAAATCTGATGGGAACATCAGA